>APFE030141166.1:51329-163505 GCA_000404065.3 Pinus taeda | reverse complement strand
CCACCTGCAGGGATGAGCTTGGAAGTTTAGCAATCACAATCGTTGATGATGACATGGTGAGTCTTGCACTCCTCGATCTTCCTAAGAGATGGCATAGTTACCAAGACTCGATTAATGGAAGAGAAAAACTGCCAGATTGGGAACGACTTTGGTAGGATCTGATGCAGGAGGAAATAAGAAAAAGCACTAGAGATGGATCCTCATCGAAGCAAGATGATGAGGAAAATCTAGCCTTAGTGAGTAAGGTGAGGAAAGGGAAAGGGAAGGCATCCCATCCCAAATCCGGTTCTTCCCATGGTGGGAAGAAGATTGACAAATCGAAAGTGTGATGCTTTCATTGTCATGAAGTGGGCCATTATGCTATGAATTGTACACAAAAGAAATCCAAGAAGTGTTCCTTAAAGGGATCTGATGGTGAGGTACTAGCCTCATAGTTTGAGCTGGATTTATCGCTTATCGCATGCATGGTTTCATCCATGGTGGGATGTGTGTGGTACCTGGACAGTGGAGCTTCATTCCACATGTCAGGTGACAAGAATATTTTCAGTACCTCGGAGGAGAAGGATCTCCAGATGTGGATTGAGATGGGCGATGATGGAAAGTACCATGTTTTAGGTGAATGTACAGTTGTGATTCAGAGGGAGCATGGAGCTCCCCTCACCTTGACTGATGTAAAGTATGTACTAGGTTTGAAGAATAATCTTGTGTCTATCACTATGCTAGAAGATAAAGGCTATGATGTAGTCTTTAGTCAAGGAAAGGTATTCCTGAGGCATATTGGTACTGAACAGACAAAGCGAATAGGGATTCGAGTCAAGAATATTTACAAGCTAGAGGTAGATGACTGTGCTGCTTTGAGTTCCAAAGTCGAGATGGTGCAGAGCCAAGATGTTGGTGAGCTATGGCATAGAAGACTGGGCCACTTGCAACATGGAGCCCTAAAGATCATGTAGCAAATTTCTACCGGATTACCCAAGGGAAAACTTGAGTAGATGACTACATGCAAAGGTTGTACCTTGGGTAAGTATGTGAAATCTTCCTTTCCTGATCGAGACAGTAGAGTTGGAGCAATCCTGGAGTGAGTTCACTCAGATATTTGCGGACCTTTCTCTACAGCCTCCACCGCCAAACAAAGGTACTACGTTATTTTTATTGATGATTTTTCTTGTAGATGTTGGATCTAATTTATGCAAAAGAAGAATCAAACCTTCTTAAGGTTTTGTGAGTTTAAAGCCTTGGTAGAGAAAGAATCTAGAAAGAAAATAAAAGCCTTGCGTAGTGAAAATGGTGGAGAGTATGTCTCCCAATAGTTTAAAGACTTTTTCTCTGCAGAAGGAATTAAACGGGAATTGACGGCACGCCATAACCCATAGCAGAATGTGGTGGCCGAAAGAAAGAACAGATCGATTGTGGGAGCAACTTGAGTGATGTTGCATGACCAAATCCTACCACTACATTAGTGGGTTGAGGCATGCAATACAACAATATACTTGCGAAACAGAAGCCCGCACCGTATACTAGGGATGAAGACACCTATGGAGGCCTATTCTGGGAAGTGACCTGATGTAAGTCACTTTCGAATCTTTGGATCATCAGTTTACTGTCATGTGACCAAAGATACTAGGAAGAATCTAGACCCAACAACTGAGTTCAAAATACTTGTGGGGTACATGGATACACCCCACAACTATCGGGTGTATCTGCCTTCCACTTAGAGGACTGTGGTATGTAGGGTTCTAAAGTTCAATGAGCAGAAAGCCATGTGCTTATCACTTGAGAGGGAGCTCAAGTTGAATGCATATGAGGAAATTTCAGTTCCTATGGATGAGGAGCCTCAGATTGATGCAGAGCAGCCACATGTAGAGGATCCATGAGTGGAGACATCCACTCATGCTAATACTTCCAGAGATGGGAGGAACGCTCAAGGGAAGCTAACAGGTTGATTTTGGATGTGCAGGATAATGTGGGACATCCATCTTCTCAGTGCAGACAGAGGAGGTCACCTGAGCGGTACACTAGGTACATGGCCCTGGTTGGGGAGTGTGTAGATACTGAACCTTCTTCATTCGAGGAGGCAGTGCAACAACTAGTATGGGTTGATGCAATGGTAGAGGAGTACGACTCTATCATTCAGAACAGTGTGTGGGATGTTGTCCCAAGGCCTTAGGGAAAGTTAGTGGTGAGTTCCAAATGGCTTTACAAGGTAGAGCAAGCAGTTGATGGCAGTGTTGAGAAACATAAGGCGAGGTTTGTTGCCCCGGGTTTCTCATAGGTCGAGGGGATCGACTATAGTGAGATTTTTGCTCCTGTAGCAAGATACTCATCGATTAGATCGATATTGGCACTATCAGCTCAGATGGGGTGGAAGATCCACCAGATGGATGTGAAGACAACATTCCTCAATGGGAATATTGAGGAGGAGGTGTACATTGAGCAGCTAGAGGGTTTCGAAACCTTCAATCATGAGTCGCATGTATGTAGACTCAAGAGGGATCTATATGGGCTGAAGCAAGCACCCCGTGCTTGGTACACCAGGATTGAAAACTATTTCACCGGTTTGGGCTTCGTCGAACCTTTACCACATCATGGTAGAAGGTAAACCATTGATCATTATTCTTTATGTCGATGATTTGATTTTGACAGGTGAGGATCAGCTGATATAATCTTTCAAGGAGGACATTGCAAGAGAGTTCGAGATGAAGGAAATGGGCCTTATGCACTACTTTCTAGGCATGGAGGTGTGGCAGAAAGATGGGGAAGTATTTGTGTCTCAAGGAAAGTATGCCAATGAGATACTCAGGTGCTTTCACATGGAGAAGTGCAAGCCCATGCAGACTCCTCTAGCTAGGAACTAGAGGAAGAAGGATGCTACTTTAGGTGAGGTAGTAGGTGCTACTATTTATCGGCAGCTGGTGGGTTAACTTATGTAGCTGGTGAACACATGACCCAACTTATGCTTTGTGATGAACCAATTGAGTTAAGCTATGGTTCAACCTACCAAGCTATTTTGGAAGGCAGCGAAGCATGTGCTGAGATACCTCAGAGGCACATCTCAGTTTGGATTATGGTATAGACGAATAGAGGGAGTGAATCCTCAGGGCTTCAAAGTTGTGGATTGGGCAAGGAGTCCATCAGATCGAAAGAGCACTTCTGGAGGAATCTTCAACCTTGGTTCAGCTGCAGTTTCCTGGTACAATAGGAAATAGAGATCAGTTGCACTTAGCTCAGTAGAGGCTGAATACATGGCTGCTAATCAGGCTGCATGTGAGGCCATTTGGATGCGGAGGATTCTAGTGGGATTGTTTGGTCAGATGATGGATCCTACAATGATCTATTGCGATAACAAGAGTTGTATCAAACTCTCAGAGAAACCAATTTTTCATGACAAGTCCTAGCACATAGATATCCGGTGTCACCATCTTCGAGACTGTGTGGTCAAGAGGATCATGTTGTTGCTATATGTTTCGGTTGAGGAACAGGATGTAGATATTTTGACTAAGGCATTGTCAAAATGCAAGTTCGTGTTCCACAGAGAGAGGATTGGGGTTACTGATAATCCCTTTCTTGTTGAGAGGCAGTGTTGAAAATAGCAACAAGAAATGCTAAAAATAGAATTACTTAAAATAGCAGTTCAGCTAGTGTTGATTTTAGCAACAATGGATGGAAAAATGGAAGTGCTAAAAATAACATTCTATAAATAGCATTTCGGGATACCTTCCTATTTTAGTCAGTCCCTAAACTAAACTAGTGAAGTAAAATTCGAATTTGATCTTAGCAGCAGTTTATAAAATAATTAATTAATTCATCTTGAGTTAATTAGTTAAGGAAAATCAAACTTGAAGTCAATGTGGGGACATGCAACAATTTCTCCATTAATTGAGGAATTTATCCATTATTTAAAGAGATAAGGATGAGTTATAATTAGTTGGATTAGTTAACTAAGTCAAGTCCAGTTAGATTAATTCTAACAGTTTGTTGAATTAATGTAAGTTCAGTTAGTTAATGCTTGCATGCATGTAACTACTGCAATTCAAATAACTGAGCATTCTCTCACGAATAACTCATGCATGTCAGTTCAGACAGAGACCTAGTTGAGATCAGATGGAGGGGCAGTGTACTATCAATTTCTAGAATATTCCATTGTGAATATTTCTTGCATGCAAAAAGAATTCTTTCCTTGAGGATTGCACAGTTACTTCTTCAGGTTTAGTGAGTGTGATGAGGCCAATTCACACATGTGGCTTGGTAACTTGAACAAGATTTCTACTTGTATGATAATACAAAGATTGGGATTTTAGGCTGAGGCTTTCCCCGGGTTATTTCTTCTTTGTTATGTGTGATTGATTTCTCATTCCCAGTTATATGTGTTCTCTTGATCTTTCTCAATTCGATTAAGCTTCCGCAAAGTGCTGTAGAAGTAGATCTTGTATTTTTTTTTAGTATATTGCATAATCTGTTGATCTATAGTGGGAATTTCTACAATTATGTCTTTGAAGTGTCCATCCGCTACATGCACAACAAAGAGGTGTGCGTCAGGTAATCCTTCCTCCAAAGTAGTAGGTTCCTCTCCCGTCTCGATTCATGACAAGTGATCCAGTCCGGCGTTCAGGCATCCAGGCTTCACAACAACCTCAAAATCATATTCTTGGAATAGTAAGAGCCACCTGCATATTCGCCCCCCCAACACAGGCTTATTGACCAAGTATTTTAGTGCGGAGTGATTTGCATACATCTTGAAGTGTCCCCCTAGCAAATAGTGTCGATATTTTTGGAGCACGTACACCATAACAAATCCCCCGCGTTCAGTTGTGGAATAACTATTTTCTGCTTTAGACAACTTGCGACTCGTGAACGCGATAGGGTGATGCAATCCCTCTCCACCCTCCTATGTTAGTGCCACTCCCAACGCTATACACGATGCATCACCATGGACATGAAACTCCTCATCCCATTTTGGGAAGACCAGGATTGGCACAGAGGCCAATTTCTCTTTTAGTACATCTAGGCTCTTCATACAATCATCATTCTAGTAGAACATGACATCCTTTTTCAACAGCTTCTCCATCAGTGTGGTGTTCTGGGCATAGCTTTTTATGAACTTCCTGTAATACCCCGTATGTCCCAGGGTAGCGCGCAAATGTTTGACACTTCGCAGCGCTTCCAAATTCAAAATCACTGCAATCTTCACGGGTCTACCATCAGTCCCTATTTGCAAACCACATGTCCCAACAGGTTCCCAAAGGGAACGAGGAATGTGCACTTCTTGAGGTTCAGTGCGATTTGGTGTCGTCTGTAGGTATCCAAGATCAAGTGTAACCTTGCTACTTGGTGCTTAACCAATCCAAATATAGTCCATTCATCCAGATAAACCTCTAGGAACTTGTGGATATATTATTTGAATGCTGCAACAACTATGTGCAAAAATATGGCTCGTGCGTTCTTCAACCCAAACAACATAACGGTGTATTGAAAGTAGCCCCATTCAATCATGAAGGTTGTCTTACTCCTATCTTCCAATGCGATTTTTATTTGGTGGTACCCTAAGAATCCGTCAATGAAAGAATATGCTTCTTGCCCCCGACATTTTCTAGTACTTCATTTGTGAACGGAGTTGGGAATGGGTCATGCACACATGTGTCATTCAATTTTCTGAGGTCCACACATATTCTTGTCTCACCCTTTTGCTTCTTTTCCTACACTACCATAGGGCTTACCCAATTGGATTCCTCCACCGGCTTAATGATTCTATCTGCGAGCATCTTGTCTACTTTTATGCGGACCTTCTCCTTGTACATCAGATTCAAGCAGTAAGAACCCTGCTTAATTGGCTTCACATCGGGCTTTAATGTGATTTGCATCATTCCTAAATCTCCAACAATTCCTTTTAAGTCCATGATCTTGGTGGGGAACAAGGCCTGGTACTCACGAAATAACTCAACGACTTTATCTACCGTCTTGTCATCCCAGTAGTTGTCGAGCATTTGCGTACTTAGGTTTAGCTTCCATACCAATGTTCACCTGCTTTGTTTTTACTGCCATGGCTATGTTAGGGTCTTCGATCAGTGGCCCTTGAACCTTGCGATAACCTTCATTTTTTGTAATGTTAACTTTCCATGGATCCTCATCGTCTTCTTTAGTTTTTACATTTTAACTCTCTAGCGCACAGCTTAGTTGAGTCGCCCATTTAGGCTGAATCAATTCTGCTGGCTCTTGGGCTATTTTAAAGATAGTTGATTTACTACTTGTAGCGTGTCATCAACAGTATCCCATCAACGATCCTCAAACATGAAGGTTAACAGGAACCTTTTGTGCAAGATATCCCATTCACTCGTCCCATGACAGAGCTCCGTCTCTATATACTAGTTCATGGGTATAATATCTAGGGTATGACAGAACAGGTGCACCCACTCAGGTTGTGGTTCTTCCCCATAGACCTTTATCCACTTGGTGAGGTGTGCGCGGATCACCCCATTCGTCATACTTGTCTTTTAATCGCATCTGAGGCTTCCCAAACCGCATGCACATCATTCTCCTACATTCGCGGCAGTCCTCAAAGCTTCCTTGGTGTGTACCCCACCATCTCACAAGCGTAGCATGTAGTACCAATTTCAAAGCCTCGAAACGTTGTTGTTCTGGCACCTCCCTTTTGAATCCGTTTAGGAAGTCATCTACCTTGCTTAAGCCATCATACGTAGGCAGATCCCTTACATCCGTTGATACACAACACAACGATTTTGTCATCTTGTTGCAGTTCAATGTGGTTACCTCGTGTAACCGGTTTTTTCATCGCTCTATCCCCTCATTAGAATCCAATGTACAGGAGCTTTCGCGCTCCCATGAGATTCATCCATTCACGGTGGGATTTACCTAGTCTTGATCTCACATGGTTATCTTATAGATGCAATCTAAATCATCATTGCTTTCATAGTCATGCACTAGCTCCATGTAGCGCGATCCTTTTGCAGGGTCCAAAGGCATGACTACACGTAGAGACTTTTCTCAAAAATCATCTTGCGCTTCTTCATATTTATCACCTCATTCATGTCAGTAGCCCAATCTATCCCTAATAGCGTAGGGTAGGGATTGTTGTCATCAACAATCTCTATCACTTCAAAATCTGCTAGCGCACTCGCTCCTTCAATATCTACGGTGATTCGCTGAAATATTCCCATAGGTAGGATCTTTTGCTGGTTTTCCATTCATAGTTGGATAGGAGACCATTGCAGCGTAGGCCTTCCCATGCACTCCCATGTATGCTTCGGAAGAACATTCGCATTTGATCTTAGGTCGAGAATCACTTGGTCCATCTCATATTCTCCAATTTGTGTGGTCAATCGCATCTCTCTTCCCATCCTCATTGTGTGCTTTCCAATCTTCCAGACTATGCGTGGTTCTCCTGGCGCGATCCCAAAACCTCTATTTATGAGTTCCTGCAGTTCCTTTACAGCCTTGTTGTCGTGCAATAGCTTCATGCATGTTTGCAGGAACGTTGTGAGCATTGATGGGTCCATTTCTGAATTTGGTCTGTCTTTTCTTCTTGAAGTGGAGGTATCAGTGAAGCTCTTCCTAGCTTCCATGAAGATTTCCTTAGCGTGCTCCAAATCAAACTCTGGTTCTTTTGTCGGAGCCTTGCGAACCCAAGTACTATCTTTAGGCTACTTTCCTTTGTCATCCCCTGTCGTAATTCCACTTCGGAGCACAATGTTCACATTAGGGTCTTCCTTGCACGGCTCAGACCTCATCATTTGTAGGTTCTCAGTCGGGGGAGGTTGGAGTGCTCCCTTCTCGCGCAACCTCGCTATTAGTGTGGGACAATCCTCCGTCTCATGATCAAACAATGTACAACACAAGCATGATGGACGTGTTAGATTCATACAATCACGGTAATAATGTCCTGGCCCTCTGCAATTATAACATATCAACTGTCCATGACCTCTTCCAGGTCCTCCTTCACCTCGGCCTCGTCCATGCCCCTGAAATCCGATTCGCGCCATCCCTGCGTTTTGGTCAAGGGGCCACGTTTCAGCATGCACTCTGTAGGTAGGATTCCTATCCATCATTAGCTCATAACTTCCACAGGTGTGCTCATCATGTCCCACTGATCTACAAAAGTTAGAAAACAATAGTTGCGAATTCTACGTGTCCTTCTACAATAAATGGCAGTTGTCCGTAGCATGCTTTCCCCCTATTTGACAGATTGTGCACCATAATGCAGGCATCACACTGGGTCCTATTTGTGCCTCCAGTCTTAACGACATCAGTCCTCCTCCCATGAGGTAATTCACAAACACTGGGTAATGGTCCTTATCATGACCCTGACCCTTACATTTAACACACCAGACCTCATCGCACACCTCTGGGCGAGCTGTCTTGTCCTGTTTTAGACTTTGAATCTCAAGGTACAAGTTTTTCGACTGCACGTGGATCTACTAAACTCCTAGGTTAGGATCTTGTATTGGGGTCTCATGCAATCTCATCAATCTCCAAGGCCTTGGCTTGAGTTGTTAGCCTTTGTTGTGACAACACGTTCCTTAAATGCAGCGTTAGCAATGCTACAAACCATTCACAGTGTTGTCCATCCGTCAAAGTCATGTTAGCTTCACGAATTGTGCACTTCAATCTTTGATACAACTCCCAAGGGGTCTCCTCTGGTAGCATCATGATCTCTTTGAACCCAATGATCGACTACGCCTTTGACTTTGATCTGCTAAATTCTTTGTTCATCGCAATTTGGATGTCTGCGATCCCTGCATTCGGATTGTCATTAGAATGCTTAATGTACCAGGTTAGCACGTGATCCTGTAGAGAGTTGACCAACATTTCTTTCTTTATATTGTCATCTATGACTCCCTGCACTTCCCATACAACTTTTATCACGAACCAAAACTGGTTTGGATATTCATTTCCTACTCCCTTGAACACTGGCAATTTTATTGCGCTTGCCATATTGACTCGCAGTGGTGGCGGAGGTGGTATGGGCGAAGATGGGGGTGAAGACGGTGAAACTGGAAGTGGTGTGGGTGGGGGTGATATGCGTGGAATCCTCTGACTTATCAAATTGATCACGCTTCTTGGTGAGACCTTCGCGAGCTCTTCCTCATTCCCTCGCGGAGGTGAAATCAAGGGGCTAATTTCTAGTTCTGTACTACTTTCGTTTTTGTAAATTCTCTCACTTCACGTAGCCCCAAGCACCAATGTATTCGCATAACCCACTTTTCACACATTAGCATTTTAATCCAAGTGTTCAAAGACTTAATGTACTTACCTCGCGGTCCTTTGAGGAAGTGTCGCTCTACCTCGTTGTAGCTGACTAAAGCATTTACCGCGAATTCAATAATGAATTGTCCTATAATTTGATTGAACCAGTGATCAACAACAGCAATCTTATCCTCCTATGCTTCCAATTTGCGCATGAATTCTGGGGTCTAAACAATAGGTCTGTCAAGATTGCACCTTCCTTGGCTATATGCTAACTTCGCGATCCACTCATAAAGCTCAGTAGGTAAAGATGCAAAGAAAATTTCATGGATCTTTGTGTACAGGTAGCAATCTAACCACTCTTCTTTTGATAGTCACAGATTCCTATTCTCCTGCACCGCGAACTCGTGAATTCTCCTGGACAACCAATCTTCAATTTCTTCCTTAGTTGTATTCCAGTGATACAACATCAGACATCTCTATGCAGATCCTAGTCTTGACAACGAAACCATTTGTTGGCTTGTTGGGGCCTGACCCAGGTTCGAATTTAATTAGCCAAACAAATCCCTATACTACTGGCCCTTTCAGTAAAAGTCCACAGAGCACGAATTGAGGTCTCATCCGAAGTAGTATGGGGGGGTGCTGGAACCAGGTTTCCCCACCCCGGAGATGTTTAAGGGGTTGATTCGGTCCAACTATTAGTTCCTTCGCGCACTTCATGGCCTTCGTGCCCTGATATATTCACCTTCACGCATCCCTAACCAAGGGTTGTGGGGCTTTTGCGCTACTGGAGCAACGATCTGTACTAATTCCCTAAGTCACATCCGAGATCTTACTTATCCTTTTATACTAGTTAGTTATCTTTGCGTAAACGAATGCCTTATGTTATATTTATTTATTCAACACATTCATATGAATTTGTGTAGTAACTAAATAATAAGCTTTGCAATTCATACCCAATAATACATACAACAAGAAAGAATACACAGAAATATGGTAAAACTTCTCTTTATTAATGCTTCCAACAGTTACTGACTCGACCTGTCCTACGCACTCAGATGCAGGGGTATGTGCACTTAGTTGCAGACTACTAGGCCTCTGCGCACTTAGCTGCAGAGCCTTCTCCTACTCTACGACCCAAAGACACACATTACACTTCGAATCAATGCTTCATTGATTCCTTAGACTCATATTGCTTCATTTTTATTTCTACACTAAGAGCCTCGTTCTATTTATGAAATCTCATTGTCTGCGGACCATGGGCAGATCTTTCAAGTTGACATTACATTACAAAAACAAGGGCGGACAACCCTGTGACTCTATTATGACTTCGTGCTCCGCGCCCAAAAATCGTGAAGTATTTAGAATGGACTTAGTCAAAACTTGGGCTTTAAGCCCCAAAACATGCTTTGGGGGGATTCCACGCCCAACATTTCTCCTTATTCATTTTCCATTTTTTTTCTTCAAAGAATTGTGCATAGGCACTTATTTATTTCAGAGGTGGAAGAGGGATACCAAATTATTGAGAGTAGAAGAGGTTTTTCCTTCAGAGAAGTATGTCATATATACCTCTGACATACTTGTTAAGGTTTTCCCCCTCACCTTACTCTACTTGACTGAGATGACAAGGGTTAACCCAAAAAAAAATGATTAGAGTAGGCGATACTAGTTAACAGTGAAAGAATTGTGTTTTCACCAAGATTCACTCTGAACAGAATGTATTTTCCATCAAGGTGTCATCGACTGAAGATAAGAAGATATTCATAAAGAGAGGAAAATAGATAACTAGATGTTAACAGTTGGACAAGTCCTCTTAGATTTTCCCGGCCTGTTTCAAGAGCCAAACGTGGTCTCATGAGAGGCTAACCTATGGTTACAAGGAAGCAAAGAGAGCAAAAGAAAAAAGTAAAAGTAAAGTGAAAGAAAAACAAGTAATAAAATCAAGCAAGCAAGCAAACCAAACCAAGTCAGCAAGGAAACAAACAGGCAAACTAGAAAGAAAAGAAAAGCAAGAAAAAAACACTACTCCTACTCCTACACTAAGAAATCAGGGTTACGTGAAATGAAACTTCCAGTGAAGCCACTGTAGGCATACCCAACCTGCAACCAAAAAGATACAAGCGATTAAAATAGATAAAAAAATAGCGTTCAACAAAAAATACAAAATCTTGACAATCTTGCACATGAGAGAGTAGGTCTTTCTTGTGGGCAAAAAGATTTGTCACAACCACCCAACACACATGCTTACCTCTTCAATGACTACCGTTTTTCAACAAACCTCGGAAGCCCCTTGTGAGTGTGTGTTCATTTACACCAAGTTTCTTAGCAAGTGCGAGGAAGGAATGAAGCTTGTTACTTGCAACACGACTCACCAAGTAAGATTGTTCCAACGATCAGATCTTAAAATTCGTGATGGTTGTTTTGAAAGACTCGTGATATTTGAAAAGATGGATTTCTGATTCGAGAGAGGGGATCACGATGGAAATCGGGTACGGATAGATAGATATGATCATTCTCATCGGTCATTTCAAGACAATGAGGACCTACCACAACCATCAGTGCAGGCTAAAGTGCCTCACCTTCTTGACAAAAGTTTGAGGAGAAAGATGTTACATGGTGAAGATCATAGTGTGTAAAGTGAATGTCATTTGATGTATTGTTGGAAAAATAATAAAATGTATGACAGTCAACCAAGATAGAAGAAAGATCAGAGGATTTGGTTGAGATGCCAGATTCCCAGTTTGACATGAACAAAGAAAAATTTTGAACAATCTTGCGAATGCTTTGAATGATGGAACCAAGTTTGCTTTGTGCTAGATATGACAAAACACCCACTTGCAACTGGTGAAAAATTATGCATGCATCATGATCATCACAGGAATGTAGAAAGGATGCCAACACTGTGAATGTGTGAAGCCAGTTGGGGTGTGGTGAAATGAGAGGAACTTGATTCGCGTGATAGCCTATGCGCTTGTGATCACACAGGGAGATTATTGGTGTGAAGAGCAGGTAGATTTGAAGTGCAAGATTCGTAAGAATACCAAGGAGTTGATCACGAGAGGGAAAATTTGATAAGTATGATTCCCGACAAAGATAGTATTTGATATTATCAACTTCATAGTTCCATGATTGCATGAAAGATAGACTCTGCCAACCCAAATTAGATGTAAGAGAAGTGCATGAAGATGGACATGCTATATCAGACTCTTGGATTCGGTAATTAGTGAAGATTTGAAATTTTGAAATATCACACTTGGAATAGTAAAATTTTTTTTACATAGGGATCCACATCGAGTGAAACCATGCAGATAGACAGATTGTGCATGAGAAACCATATCTGATTCGGTTCGAGGGGCTTACTAGAGTCACGAGGTCTTGACATAACCATCAATGAACGTTGAAGTGCCTTGACTCCCTCGCACATCCTGAAACTTTCCACAATTGGAAATTAGCATTTTGAGATGTGAACCAGATCATGCATGGAGTGAGGATGGCTATTGTTGCTAATTTCAAAACTGCTCATAGGATGACATCCATCTCTATCACAGGCTTCATCAAACTTTTCAGTTTTAGCAAGCTGACTTGATGAGTTGTCTTCATGTAACATACAAGATGATGGTGAGTGGGAAGAGTCATGTGCATTGAGACTGTTTTCATCATGGACAACGTCACTACCTTGTGTCAATTGAGGATATAACTCATCAAATGAAGAAGCAAGAGAACAAGGAGTATCTTTGTCGCATTTAGATGCACTATGAATGGTAGAACACATGGGCAAGTGAGGTGCAAAGGAATTTTCGATATGAATGTCTTCTTTGATCGAAGGAAAATCTAGATCTAATTTAGAGTATTCATAATAAAAAAAAAAAGATCACATGATGTTCTTGGGGGTTCGTCATGGCATGTGGAAGCATGGGAGTGATGACTGCCCAAGACTGGGGGTTGATCAAAATAATTAATTATACAAGATGTTTCACCGAGATTAGTAGATTGGGAATTTTTTGAGAATGGAATCTCATTGTCTTGATGCGAACAATTTTGAATTAGCGAGAGGGAATTGATAATGTTCTCAGCTTTCTTCTCCTGTGTTGGTGTAATGTGATTTCCTTGCACTTGATCACAATTTGAGCCAGCAACTTGAGAATCGAGAGAATGTGCACAGCTGGCTGGTGAAACAAATTGATCAAGTGAGTTATGGTATAAGGATTCATGGATTGTAGATAATGGAGGATGGTATAGATGAATATCAGACTCGAGACTTGGGTTATGAATGGTTATGTCCTCTTGCGGAAAGAAGGAATGAGTCTTTCCATAGGCTTTCTGAGCCATTCTAGAATTTCCTTCATTAGAGTGGGAGACGACTAAGAAGATGAGTTGTGAACATGCCACATAGATTTCTCAGCTTTGCGATCGCTGCGAGGGGGAACCCTCTGCATAGATTTCTTGGCTTTGTGACCGCTGCGAGGGGGAACCCTCTACAAATATTTCTCAACTTTGCAATCGCTGTGAGGGGGCACCCTCTCCATAGATTTCTTAACTTTGTGACTGCTACGAGGGGGCACACTTTGCACAGATTTCTCAACTTTACAATCGTTGTGAGGGGGCACCCACTTCGGGACTGAAAAGGGAGGAGTACAAGGAACAAACAGGGTGTTGGGATCCTCTGCAAACTGAGGGGCCTCATGATCCGCAAGAGTCAAGGAAGTTGTGAGGTGGAACCCTCTGCGCATATTTTTCAAATTTGCAATCGTTGCGAGGGGGCACCCTCTCCATAGATTTCTTAACTTTGTGACCACTACGAGGGGGCATGCTTTGCACAGATTTCTCAATTTTACAATTTCTGCGAGGGGGCACCCACTTTAGGACTGAAAAGGGAGGAGTACAAGGAACAAACGGGGTGTTTGGATCCTCTACAAACTGAGGGGCCTCATGATCCACAAGAGTTGAGGAAGAATGGAAATCAAGAGGTTCACTGTGTCAGGAAACATGAACCAAGCGTTTCAATTCTTGGCTCTTGAAGTCAAGGTCTAAAAAATGTTTAGGAATTTTGTGATAGAGGTGAAGGAAGTGGGTAGCAAAGTCCTCAATTAATTCATGAGGCTTCATTCTTAAATGAGATATTCTTTCATAGATATCTTGATGGTTACAGTTATCAAAGGCTTGATGGAGCTCCTTGAGGAAAGTAAGAAGGGAATGGACAAAAGTAGGTGGCAAGGTATGACACCATTGATTAGCATGACCTTCAAGGGTGAGGAAGAAAAGTACGTGAACAAGTTCTTCACTATCAATTTCATGAGATTCACAGAAATGAAGAAAATAAAAAATGTGCTTTGTTACAGACAATTTTTCCTCACCGTTAAACTTTAACAAGGACAAGTGATCAAGAAGCTCATTGGGGAGTGATAGTTGATTAAGGGAGAAATGGGAGAAACACCCTGAGAGCACGATTTGTGTATGATTCATTTTGATAAGAGATTTAAACCAGATGAAACAAGCTTAGCTTGTCATCTGACCATCCTTTTAGCGCCAAAAATGTTGATGGTGCTGGATCCACCAAAATTTAGGGGATCTCCCCGGTATGAAGTCCCAACTAGACCTCACATCATTTGGTGTAGGAGTCCCATCTAGTATGATGGCCCGATTTCCATTATCTTAAAGATATGCCTTAGCTCTTGCTTGTCAGCACATGAGAGTGGTATACTTAGTCTTCAAATAATAAGGCTCGTGTGCCTGGTGAGTGCTTAGTGTCACTTGTGTCAAAGTTATTTCACTGCAAAGGAGGAGGGTGAGAGTGAGTCTCAAGTCGAAAGGGAGTAGTACCAACTTAGGTAGAGACACACCACACAATAGGATCTGTGCAGCTTCCAGTGGAGTATTCCACATGGATGCGACAGTAACATACACAAATGTGAACAGATAGCATGTACAACACCCAACGGAGCAGTCCACATGAGTGCGACGGTCGTTATAACAAGTTTACAAGAATGAGTCTGTCTAGTGTCCAACAGAGTAGTCCACACGACCGAGACCGATAAAAAATGATACAACACATTCCTAACAACATATGCATGAAAACAACTGAAATAGTTCAACTATATTAGTACAAGTTAAAGAAACATGCATTACAAGCATCCAAATAGTAGTCTTAAAAATGTATACAATACATGTGTGAAAATGTGTTGGCCTATGACAAGCTTCTGAATTAAGCAAAAGTTCCAAGACACATTAGTACACCATACATCACTAACCCCAATAGTGGAGCGTTGGAGCCACTGCTTGCTCCTCAAAGAAAATGTTACAGACTCTCAAGGCTATGAGGGAGGAGCCAAGGTGAAAAGTCTTTTGTTGTACAAATGAGGAGGTCTATAAAGCCAAGGGTGAAATTGATCCTTGTGATTGTTCAAATTCCCTCATGATTTTTCGACTTACATGACTCTTTGACTTCATCCGTGGGTCTCTTGGACTTCCACGTTACGTTACATTGATTACAACAAGTACGACCCATAGTAGTGATGTGGCTGAGATGAGTCACGACAGAACTCGACATGACACTGCTGGTATGCACATGTTGGTTGTGGTTTTCATATTGAGTTGTTGTGTTGTTGAGCGATGATTGTGATCTGAGTGTATCATATCTTCACCTCTACATGACGAAGCATTCAAGGCCTTTGATGGTCTTGGTGTTTTCTTGATGCTTGATGCATGTGCATGTGTCTCCTTCGTTTGCTACTTGGTATGCTTCGTGTTTTTGTCCAACCGTGAGAAAGTATTCTAGCATGCACTTCTTGTTCATCACATTCGTCATCACGCCATGTCTCAACCATGTACCTATTTCTGCAATCACTCATGACGAGATGACATCGAATACAGAAATACCCTAATCTACAATGATGCATTGTCTTTCGTTTCTGAGTGTAGCTGACTAGGAGAGAGGACAAGGCTCTAAAACAATGCAGAGAACATGTCAAGATGGGATGTGAGGCTCCGGGGCACTGTCCGAAAAAACTACTTAGAGGTCATTGAGAGGCTGGGTTGAGCAGTCCAAGATAACAATGACATCTGTGAGATATGGCTCATTTGGGAGGTAGAATTGCATATTTTTTCCAGGGAAGGCAACGTGGGCAACAATAGGCACTGGCAGTGAAAACTAGGCAGTTTTCTAGAGGAGGTCGAGATTGGAATGCGGGAGCCTTCTGGTAAGAACTGCGCAGTTCAGGGAGGTAGTCAAACAAACATGACTACACATTTTTTGGGATGAGAGAGGTGTCGGGAAGCAGGTGGAATATCAATGCAAACTGGGTGGTTTTCAGGAGGAGTGGGGAGCAAGCCATCAGGGGGAATGTTTAGAAAAACTACTCAATTTCCTAGGACAGTGCAGTGACAAGTAGCGGATGCCTATCCCTCATGTCTGTGCAATTTCTTCAGGCAGTGTAAGAAGGTAGGATGGACAAATTCTGCATTGTTTTGGAGATAAGTGCAGCCCTGGGTCACTACTTAAGTCAAATTCTCTAGTTGACCAACTGGAGGCTTAATGGATAGGCTTGCAGGGAGCACAAACTGAAATGGCTTCTTGGGAAACTTTTGCACTGTCCTGGGTGATAGTTAGCCAATTTGATTCTAGAATTCTGTAGTGTGGACTGCCTGGAGGGCAGCCTCAAGTTCCCCATAGTTCTAGACAATAGTGCTTGGTCACTGAGAGCTGAGACTGCATAGTGCAACTCAGTGGAGGTCCGATTGATAGACGTTGGTCTGGTTGACATATCTTTGGAAAAATGGCTAAGTGTGTGAGTGAATGAACTCGTGTATACATTACCTTACAAACACACACTCAACATGACTCGACGACAAGACACCTCAAACCAACAAGAAACATGTCTCAGTGTGACTGTCTAAAGGTTAAGAGCGACAAGTGTGACACTTGAGATACATCATTGAATGACCATGATGACACTTGCGCGAAATTGTTTACAACTTCGTGTATGAGTGTGATAAATGTTTACATAGCAAACACAACTCATACACACAAAGACAAACCTTCAACAATGAACATCACTAGAAGAAGGTCACAAGCATGACATACAATCAATTGTTGGCATTATGGTACATGTGTTGTCCTTGATGGAAACCCACACACAGGTCAGTTCAGAGTTGATAAAGGGAAACTCACATTGTAACAAGTAAATCTAGAGGTAACAGAGTAATGACACAGAGGAACAGGATGATGGAACAAAGGATTACAGATCAACATCAAGCAATTGAAGGAAAAGTTAAGTTGTATACGTTGGTTCACCTAGTCCAAGTAGCGTATACAAGTAGGTTCATAGAACAAAAGGAGTGTATACGTATACACACACTTTCACAAGAGGAAAAGTGCGTATGGGATGGAAAATTAATGTTAAAGAATACCAAGGGTCCACACCATGGTATTAGCCCATAATATTGAGCGGAATTACGGTTACTTGATCCCGTATAAAGAATACCACAAGTTCTAAATGTTGTTTTGGTTTGAGGTATTGAAAAATGCTCTAAGTATATAAGGAGGAGATGATCAAAGGGCTAAGTGTGCAAATGAAAGGGTTTTTCATGAATACTTCTATCTGAAGTATACTTTGGGTTGTAAGGGCTATGGTTATGATATAGATCTAAAATATCTTGTGCACCCTTGGATACAATGTTAGATCAGGATCATGAGACCTAAAATGACTTATCATTGTATGATCTGATTATGGATAGTCTAGATCTAATTGCTAATTCATGCTTTATCTTTTATATGCTATGATTTTGGTATATCTGAAGTCTAGAATAACTACGAAGTTATAAGTTATAAGTCTTGGTGAATGCACATATACACACTGGTTCAACACTTCCAAGTAGCATATTCAAAAGAAAAGCTTGTTGTTCAGAGATGACTGATCTATCTAATCAGTGTTGCTATTTTACTGTTTTTTGTCAATGATGTCTTCATTAGTTCTGAAAGTAAAACTGATTGTATAAGGAGATTGAGTCTAGTTGATTGATTGAGGAAGAAGGGTGGTCATCTTTGCTGCTATTTCAGAACTTTGTAATATGACAATAGATCTTCATAATGTCATTGGTTGGTACAGTTTTTGGTTCAGAGGTTTATGATTCAGTATCTTTAGAGGTATACGCAGGTTGGGTTACAGAAAGTAGTGTATACATGTAGGTTGGCTTCATTGAAGTAGCGTAAACATTCCGACATATGATTTTTGAGGTTGTAGTTGGTTCTAGTTGTTAATGTAGTGTTTTGGGTTCAAGTCTGTGTTCTGGTAACACTGATCTGATTGTTCAGATTGACTAGTTGTTGATAGATGTAGTTGCATTTGATGGTTGTATTGCAGTGGTGATTGATTTTTGAGGTTTAATGTTACTAATGGGCCTAGTACAAAAATTTGATGAAACGTGTCCTACATATTGTGTTGTTATGTACCAGGTGTATCAAGTCTAAAAATATATGAAATGTGGTCCTTGGAGGAAGAGTGAAGGTAGTATACTTTTGTAGGCTGGCACATACATACTAGTAAACACATCAACCAGTACAAGATCTAGGGGGTTGGAGCTCCCTTTTAGTAGAAGCTGGAAAATGAGTGAAGATTGTAGCCTTCAGCAGGTAGATGCCTGTGTACTGGAAAAAATTTGCACCATTACAAAACTTGTAAATGCTTTTTATTATAAGAAGATTGAAGACTGAGATGACAACAACGGTGATTTTTTTCCCACATTGGGTTTCCACCTGAAAATCCTGGTGTTTATATGTGTTTCTTATGTGTGTTGATTTATTTTGTTCTTATTGCATCTGTTTACTGCTCAATGCTTCACACTCTGATTTAAGACAATGAATTAGTTTTTTATCAAAAAATTATTATCTATACGCTGGTTTCATTCTTTATAGACACAGACATAAGCTGGATGGTTTCAGTAAAATAGAGTATATAGTTTGAAAAAGAAAATCATTATTGTGAAAGTTTAAATACTGATTCACCTGCTCCCTCTCAGTATTTTTCCCAACAATTGGTATCAGAGTAGGTCCTTTAGAAGAAGCTTGATCACTTGAAGGAATATCTCTCAAGATGATCACTCACGAAGGAATGAGATCTATCAGACCACCAATCTTCAACGGAAATAACTTAAAACTTTGGAAGACAAGAACCAGAGCCTATATTTAGTCACTTGGAGCTGATATTTGGGAAATTGTGGAAGGAGGGTTCCAATATCCAGCAAGTAGTCCCCAAAGATCCAACAGAAAAGAAAGCATATGAAAACAATGCCAAACTCGTCAATGCATTATTGGGAAGTATATTAGAATCAAAATTCATCAAAGTCATTCAGCTCAACACAACCAAAGCAATATGGGACAAAATCATTTAGAGATACGAAGGAGACTCCCAGCTAAAACGTGCCAAGCTCCAAACTCTCAAAATCCAATACAAAACTCTCAAGATGCATAGTGATGAAAGTATTTCTAGTTACTTTTTATGAGTAGATGAGATTGTAAATCATATGAATAATCTGGGTGAAGAAATAAAGGAGGCTACTATAGTAGAGAAAATTTTAAGATATATATCTTCTAAATTTGAGTCAAATGTATCTGCCATTGAAGAGAAGCAGGGTCTACAATTTGTTACTATTGTTCAACTTCATGGAATTTTAATTGCCTTTGAAATGAGGAAAGGAGGTCCATCAGAAATCAAAGAAGTCGCTTTCAAAGCCTCTGCAAAGGGAAAAGAAAAGGAAGATCGCAAGGAATCAGGATATATATTAGATAAAGACAAGCTAAACTTTGTGAAGAAACTTCAACTGGTTACCCAAGATTCAAAGGTAAGCTTCCCTTCAAATGTTTTGTGTGTGGTAGAGTTGGTCATTATGTTGCTAAATGTACTCATAAACATAACCATGGCAAAGGAAAGGATTCTGCAAAAGGTAATAGTAAACAATTTGTTAGTAGAAGAAGTTATTATACTCATGAAGATAGTGATGGCTTGTCTAATAGTGATGAAGGTGAATTTGAACAAAAGATTAAACTACTCATGGCTTATGAAAATTATGAGTTTATGGAGGCCTTAGAACAAGAAGAGTTTCTTGAAGAAATCACTCATCTTAAAATATGTTTGGAAGAAAAGAATATGGTCATAGACACTTTGACACATCAACTCATTGAAAGGGAAAAGCATAATGAGAAATTAGATGTGAAGTAGTGGGTCTAAGAAAAAAACTTGAGAAGACAAAATCTCTGAATCTTAGATTTTCTGAAGGATCAGAAACCTTAGACAAAATCATTAAGGTTCAGCGTTCTCCTCTTATAAACACTGGTCTTGGATACAATGGAGAAACATCCCAACCAGAAAAGCCTTCATCCATCACTAGAAGCTATCTTGATGCAACAAAAACCAATGAAAAATGTGTCAATCCTTAGCAAAAGCCTAAAGGTACTCCCTTGGTAAATCGTGCTCATTTTACTCCAAAGGTGAAGATCAATAGAAGCACCAACCAAAAGGTGAACAATACCAAAATATTTTATGACCACATAAACTTATTCTTTAATGGACAATGTTTTTCATGCCATAACTTTGGTCATAAGGTTTCTCAATGTGTTTCTTACAAAACTATCATGACTAGAGAAGCAAGAAAACAAAGGAGCATGACCAAAATCAAGAAGAGCTCTTATAACAACTTTTCTCCTCTTCAAGATGAAATTGAATTTTAATTTTGCAATAAGTTTGGTCATGAAGAATCTGAATGCAGAGCAAATTTCAGCCAACTTCTCAAAAGGAGCAAACATCATCCAACTCCTAGGTATGGAAAAAGAAGGAACTATAGTAAGAAAGATGTGGCATAGCTCTATTTGTAGAAGGATGAGAAAATCAATGGTACATTGATAGTGGACGCTCAAAACACATGACAGGTGATAAAGATAAACTCATTTCATACATTGCCATAGAAAAGGAAAATAATGTCTCTTTTGGAAATGACACACCAACTATCATTAAGGGTAAAGGTTTTGTTTATCTAAAACAAAGGGTTAAAGCTGGAAATGCTATGTATGTTGATGGTTTAAAGCATAACTTATTGAGTGTTAGTCAAATGTGTGATCAAGGAAATGAAGTTGTGTTTTGATCAAAATAATGTGTGGTTCGTGAGCTTAACACAGGAAAGGCCATAATCAAAGGTACAAGAACTCCGAGCAATCTATATATACTAAAAGGAGGTCAAGAACAATGTTATCTAAGAAAAACAAAAGAGAAATGGTTATGGCACAAAAGATTGGGGCATCTAAGATTTTCTCATATAGGAAAATCATGTAGGCTCAAGGCGGTTCGTGATCTTCTAGATATCATCATCCCAGAAAATATCGTATCCAAACCATGTCAATTCGGTAAGAAAACTACAGTTCAATTCAATGCCAAAGAAGGATCAACAAGCAAACATATTGAACTCATTCATACTGATTTGTGTGGGCTAACAAGGAAAAAGTTGTAGGTTTTAACCTTGTACAGAAATTACCTGCATACGAATTCTAAAACACAGAAAATAAACAGTGCGAGATCATAACACATAAAACACATATACACAGAGATTTTCCCCTGGATCCCAAAACCGGGACTACTAGCTTGATTTCTCATTATGTTCCTTTCAATGTTACAATACATATTATACATGTTGAAGCATCCAATACCATGGACCGAAAACCATCGTATCCAATACCATGGACCGAAAGCCATCGCGTCGAATACCATGGATCGAAAACCATCGCTTTCAAAACACATGTGCGAAAAATCATGCACAAAACCATAGGTGGGTCCATCCAACCTAACATAGGGTTCAAAACCAAAATTTTCCGGGGCGCTGCCCTGGACCCCATAAAGTGGGGTTACGGGTGCCCTTCAAACCCCCTGTTAACTACGTGGAAAGAATATAACACAACCCGACATTCTCCCACTTGTTGTTTTCTTTCCACAAGGGGCCACAAGAGAGCTTAGTCATTTTCCCAGCCCTGAAATACCCATTGTCTCTCTACACCAAGAGAACTTCTCAGAACTCACAGATTTTGTCAATGCATCTGCAGTATTCTTCAAAGTGTCCACCTTTACCAGCAACACCTTTTTGTCTTCTATCATATCCCTCACAAAGTGATATTGAACATCAATGTGCTTTGTCTTTGAATGATATGAGAGGTTCTTTGCTAAGAAAATTGCACTTTGGTTGTCACAGTCTATCCTTATAGCTTTGTGTACTAACCCCATACATGAACACACTCTCTGCAACCAAACTGCTTCCTTGCTTGCACGAGTGGCTGCCATGTATTCTGCCTCTGTAGTTGATAGTGCCACTATAGTTTGTTTCTTACTCATCCAACTGACTGCACCTCCAAATAGGTTAAACACATACCCACTTGTAGATCTTCTCTGGTCCAGATCTCCAGCCCAGTCTACACCAACAAAGCCATGAATATCTAATACTCTGTCCAATCTTGGTCTTCCTTGGTAGCATAAACTATAATCACTAGTTCCAAGAAAATACCTTAAAACCCGCTTCACTGCTGTCCAATGCTCCTTTCCTGGTTTTGACATAAACCTGCTCAATACTCCCACTGCATGTGCAATGTCTGTTCTAGTGCAGACCATTGCATACATCAAGCTATGGACTCCACTTGCATATGGAACATGAGACATGTCCTCTTCCTCTTATTGTGTCTTGGGACACTATTCAGTAGATAACCTCACACCTACAAGAATAGGAACCTTCACCAGTTTACTATCCTGCATATTAAACCTCTGCAATATTCTCTCGACATACTTCCTCTAGTTTAACCAGAGCTTCCTCTTCGCCCGATCTCTTTTAATTTCCATACCAAAAATATAGTTTGCAACACCAAGATCTTTCATGTCGAATTTGCATGACAATTGGGTCTTCAAATCCTGGATAATTTGTTTGTCATTTCTAACCAGCAACATATCATCCACATACAAGACCAAATAAATAACACGGTCGCCAATTAATTTAAAATACACATAGTGATCTCCTTTGCTTCTGGTGAAGCCAAGTCCCCGCATAAATGTATCAAATTTCTGATACCACATGGTTGGTGACTATTTTAACCCATACAAAGAATTCTTTAACTTGCATACTTTTTCTTTCTTACGCTTCACCACAAAGCCTTCAGGTTGCTTCATGTAGATTTCCTCTTCCAAATCCCCGTGAAGAAATGTTGTCTTCACATCCATCTGTTCTACCTCAAAATCAAAAGCAACAACAACAGATAAAAGTAATATAATAAAAGTTACCTTGGCAACAGGAGAAAAAATATCACCAAAATCAATTCCTGGCACCTGGAAATAACATTTTGCTACCAACTGAGCCTTTTATTTGTCCACTTTTCCTTCTCCATTTGTCTTCTTTTTGAATACCCATTTGTTGCCAACGAGTTTCCTTCCAGCCAGTACCTCCACCAGATCGAAGCCTCATTTTTGTGCAAAGATGCCATTTCATCAATGATGGCCTCTTTCAAAAGTATTCCATCCTCTGAATCCACTGCTTCTTTCACAGTTCTAGGATCATCATTAGTAATAGAAAAAGCAAAGTTTGAACAGAAAGCAGATGGCCTGTACCTTTATGGCTACCTTCTTTCTCGAATTGATCTTCTCACAACTGTAGTTTGTGGCTCTTCATCTTCTAATTCCTCCTCTACTGTAGAGTCTGATTCTTCTTCCTTTAGCTCAAACTCTATCTTCTCATGTTCATTTGGTTGGACTTCATGTTTAATAACATCTTTCACTTCTCTAAACAACACATCTCAGCTATACACAACCTTCCTTGTTACTGGGTTCCAAAGCTTATAACCCTTTAAACCATGCTTATACCCAATAAAGATGCACTTTTAAGATTTATTATCCAACTTGGTTTGTTCCTTTCGAACATGTACATATGCATCACATCCAAATACCCTTAGATGTGAAAGCAAGAGTTTCTTAATAGTCCATACCTCTTGTGGAGTCTTATCCTCCGACGCTGATGAAGGTGACTTATTGACCACGTAACATGCAGTATCCACTACCTCTACCCAGAATTTATGTCCTAACCTAGCACCACTGAGCATGCTTCTTGCCCTTTCCATCAACGTTTTGTTCATTCTTTCTGCAACTCCATTTTGCTGAGGTGTATATGGAGTAGACTTCTGCTGCGATATACCACACTTCTTACAGAATTCTTCAAATTCCTTATTGCAAAACTCTCCACCATTATCTGTCCGCAACGCATTTATATTCTTCTCTGTCTGATTTTCCGCGAGAGCCTTAAATTCTTTAAACCTGTCAAAGACTTCAGATTTATTCTTAAGGAAATATATCCATATATTCCTTGAGAAGTCATCTATAAATGATACATAGTACACAGACTTACCCAGTGATGGAACCTTCACAGGTCCAAACACATCACTGTGCACAAGCTCTAATATCTGTTTCGCCCTATTACTACCATAGGGGAAACTCACCCAATTCTGCTTTCCATATACACAATTTGCACAGAAATCACAATCTAGAGAGCTATTACTCATACCTTCTTCCATACGTTTACCATGAAGTATTTGAAGGCCTTTCTCTCCAATATGTCCAAGCCTTTGATGCCATAACATGGTCTTCTCTCCAGAGACCACTAGATTTTCTGCTCCACTTTCAGGAACCACAGAACTGTTACACTCATCAACAATAGTGCTACCTTGCAGCTTGTACAGAGTTCCAATCCGAATCCCCGCATCAATACCAGTGCTCCCCGAACCATTTTCCAAGTATCCTTCTCGAACACTCTTTTTACGCCTGCATCATCCATCTTGCTTACAGAAATGAGATTTCTGGGCAATGCAGGAATATGTAGAACACCCGGAAATGTTATAACCCTTCCACCTTGCAACTTCAACTTTACTTTTCCACGACCAATGATTCTAGCCTTCCTATCATCCCCTAAGAAGATATCACCACCATCGTATTTCTCATACTCGTAGAACCACTCTTTATGGGGAGTGAAGTGAAAGGATGCACTTGCGTCAATCAACCATGCCTCATGATCGACATGTGTACTTGAAGAAGGCACGTACACATCCCCACCTTCATCTAAGGTGGTTTTCGCCTCTACACAACGAGCATTCCTATATCAGAAGCTTTAGATTTACAGCCCATTTTTAAATGCCCTTCCTTTCCGCATTTCCAGCACACCACCTTTATAGGTTCTTCTGGAGATTTAGATCTCCCTCTAGATTTAGATCTCCCACTCGATGACTTATTTTTGTTTCTGTTCTAGGACCGTTCTCGTACAGACAAGGCATCACCATTCTGGCTCTCCATATTTTTCCATCTCATCTCCTCCGTCAGCAAGTCTGAGACTATTTCATTAAACTGCAAGGCAATTGCATTGCTACCTATTGCAATAACCAAACTATCCAATGAATATGGTAGAGAACACAACAAACTTATGTACTTATATTCATCTAAAATTTTAATATCAACAGATGCTAATTGACTTACCATAGTATTAAATGTGTTCAAATGCTTTGTCATTGAGTCTCCATCTTTCATCCTCGGGTTATACAACTTTTTTTGCAAGAACAATTTATTCACCAGAGAATTAGATTGGTACAAAGTCCCTAACCTGTCCCACAAAGCCTTCGCTGTAGCTTCCCTTGATACATTTAAGAATACTGAATCTGAGATACACAATTGTATTGTGCTCTTTGACTTCCGATCCAACTTCTTCGATTCTTCATCAGACACTCCCATTGGTTTAGTACCTGGATCTACCATGATCCACTGATCTTTATCCACCAGTAGATCCTCCATCTTGAGTTTCCACAACTCAAAACTCTGACCATTAAATTTCTCGATCTCTATCTTTCCACTGCTTGCCATCTTCTTTCCCCACCGGAATCGATCCTGCAGATCTCTCACTGAACAGGGCGTACCACAGGCCTGAGTGAAACCCCTTAGCAAGAAAGGCGTCCCCTTGAAGCAAAAACTTGGTTCTGATACCAAATCTAGGTTTTAACCCTTTATAGAAATTACCTGCATACGAATTCTAAAACATAGAAAATAAACAATGTGAGAGCATAACACATAAAACACATATACAGAGAGATTTTCCCCTAGATCTCAAAACCAGGACTACCAACTTGATTTTTCATTATATTCCTTTCAATGTTATAATACATATTTATACATGCCAAAGCATCCAATACCATGGACCAAAAACCATCGTGTCGAAAAAAACCATGTGCGAAAATCATGCACAAAACCATAGGTGGGTCTGCCCATCCTAACATAGAGTCCAAAGCCAAAATTTTCTAAGGCGTTGCATCGAACCCCATAAAGTGGGGTTACAAGTATGCCTCAAACCCCCTGTGACATCCCCCCCTCTAACCCTCGGTTAACTACGAGGGCTAGTCCTGGAAAGAATATAACACAACTCAACATTCAGAATGTCATCTAAATCCACCAACATAAATGAGTTGGTGAAGGGTCTAAAGTTGTCTTCCATCAACCTCATGAAGGCTGCGGTGGCATTCTTCAACCCGAAAGGGATGACAAACCATTCGAAAAGGCCCTCCTCAGATTTGAAGGCAATCTTCCACACATCATAGGGTTCAATCGACACCTAGTGATAACTTGATTTCAAGTCAATCTTGCTGAAATATTTGGTTGCCTTGACCTAGTACAAAAGATCATCAATTTGTGGGATTGGATACCTTTTCTAGAAGGTCATATTGTTCAGTGCTCGATAGTCAATACAGAGTCTCCATGTCCCATCCTTCTTCTGTACCAACATGATCTAGCTCCCATAGGGTGATGAACGTGGCCTAATGTGCCCTTTTTGGAATAGCTCCTTAATCCACCTCTTGATTTCATTATTCTCTAGAATAGAGCATCAGTATATCAGTCCATTGGGTAGTGACTTGCCCGAGGTCAGATCGGTGGAGTGCTTGACCTACCAATGTAGAGGTGGGTGAGGTGAAGATGTCCCTATACTGTTCTACAACCTTACTCATTTTCTATTACCATGAGGAGGAGCCTTGTCTCGAGGTCGTGGCCATAATTTTTTTCTTTCCCTAAGGGTGAATCATACGGAAAAAAATATTATTGGTGTGGGAAATGATCTTACTACATTACTTTGCAGAGATCAAAGAAATGACGGTAGGAAGTGCTACCTACGATAACCTGTAAAACTTATTGTGAAAAGTAATAATAACAGTACGAGGCCTAGACTTATACACAACATGTCGCTTCCACTAGTATGGTTGGCCTAATAAACCATCACAAACTTCAAGAGGAGCAACATCGCACAATACCTCATTTGTGAAGGGCTTGATGTTGTAGGGAAGGAGACATTGTTGGTTGATGCCGAGTTATCGCCCTTGGTTGAGCCACCCAATGGTATATGGCAATGGGTGTTGTGTGTTCAGTAGGCCCAACGACTTCATGAACTCCACTTAAGTGAGGTCCTTTTCTCTCCCGCTATCGATAATGAACTAAAGTGGAGAACCCTTCACCCACATCTATGAGCGGAAGAGTTGCTCCCCCTCCTCTGGATCTTGGTGGTGGCAATGGTGGAACTAGTCACCACATCGATAATTTGCTTCCCTTTTTCATTCCCCTTTTCAGTTTTAACACAGAGTCATAACATGCATCTAATTTGGAAGCCTTCAACTCAGCTACGAGTGACTGGTTGGGTTGGCACTAACTTGTGTTGTGAGTGGGGCTCTTATGGAATTCACACCATTTCCTTGTGTCCTTCTTTGTTTTCATGATGTTTTTATTTCTCTTGTGGCTTCGACGAGTTATCCTAGGTTGCCTTGCCTTGACTTTGTTCTTTATTTGGCAGTTCGGAGCTTCAGATTTGCAGATCCAAAATCTCACCTGTTTTGTTTAAATTTATGGGTGACCTTGGCAACATATCCATAGGCAACACCAACGAGGAGATGTCCAGGAACTCCTTCTCATCCTCGATATACTTGTTTAGACATTTCTAGTACTTGAGTACCAAATTCTGCTCAGAATAATTGATACAGAGCTTTGTGTGAAGGGTATGGAGAACATTTGTGAACTTCGACACATCTTGGTCACTTTCTTACCACAATGTGCTCCACTTTATGTATTTATCATGATATCTCCTGAAAAGGGTAATATTGTTCCTTGATGGCATCTCAGGAAAAATTCCAAGTGGGTGCGGCTAAAAACAGTGAGGATTCCCTCTCATCCTTTTGTTCATAGTAGGTTTCCCACTAGTCCTTGGAATGTGGGGCATCTTTGAGGAGTGAAAAAGTAATCTTTTCTCGATTGGAAAAGTCATGAACTAAAAAATATCCTTCTAATAGATTTAATCATCTATCTATGGCATTTGCATCTATCTTTCCTTCAAGCATGGGAATGTCAAGCTTAACTTCCACCTTAAAAGGAGTGGTGCCTCCAAAGTCATTGTTAGATGGAGATGTGTTGCATGTGGATAGCCACTAAAGGATCTGGGAAAAGTTATCCATCATCGCATTCCTTTGTCTCTCAAAGGCTTCCTTGATAAATATTTTGAAATGATCTCCTACACCCTCATCTTTCTTTTCTTCCACCATGGGAGGTCGTAGGGGTTTCTTAGGTTGGTCTTGCAAAGGTTCAACTAGTTCAAGCCATAACTCCTTATACCCTGACCTCGTTGGGGACATGCAAAGAAAAATAAAGAAATAGTAAACCGCTCTAATACCACTGATTTGGGCTTATGCATGAACACAAAAAATATAGATATACACATAAACAGACGGATGCAACAAACATAAAGTTTGTTTCATTAATGTCAAAGAGCTGAAATATGCTTACATACAAAGATGGCGATAAACTAGCTTGAGCGATGGTAGCTTATCTTTGAGAAGCGATGTGGTGGCTACATGCCTCTGAACTGTGTTACTATAAGGCTCAAAGGCCTATTTATTATTTAGAAACAATGGAAAACCTTAAACATAAAAAACCCCAACCCTAGGAGATGAAGTGCCAAAATTGTGGGCCCCATTTGGGTAAATTGGTACACATTAGGAGAACTTTCAGGTGTAAAATGGGCGTCCCAAAAAAATGTACAGCCAAAACAAAGTTTATAAGGACCAATAAGATTCAAGATGACGATGTCAACCATGGGGGATGATTCACAATTTTTGGAGTAAACAACTAAAAATAATAAAAAATAATAAAACTACCTTTTCAACTCGTCTTTTAAACTTATCTCCCTAATCTTTTACTCAAATTTTGAGTGGAGCACTCGTTGGATGCAAAATTTAATTCCTCATCCAAGGAGTACACATGTTGTATACTTTCGATGGACCCATCTACACAAAAAATGATAAATACATGTAAAAACATGATTGCAATGATGTTTTTCATGTATTTCTCATTTTTTAGGTAGCAGGGTCCATCGAAAGTATGCAACATGGGTACTCCTTGGATGAGGAGTCAAATTTTTCAGCTAACAAGTATTGTCACTCGAAATTTGAGTAAACCCATAATGATATAAGTAGAAATACGAGTTGAAAACTAGTTTTTCCTTTTTCCCTCTAAAATTTGAATATGTAATCTAATCTTATTTTATTATTTCCACTATTATTTTATAATTTCCATAGGAGGCCCATTTTAGACCTCAAAATTCCCCTAATGTCAACTTCTTGAGGTCGTAACTTTGGCATATTATCTCTGTTTATCTTTCATTATAGCTCGCTTCGAAGATCTCAAAGAGGCGGCTGAAAGAACCATCAAAACATGTCTAGGATGGTTTTGGTCTCTCTATTTTTTCCTAAAAACATCTTTTACTCGCTGAAAACAACTCTCGAAGTTTAGGGCCCAAAAAACTGCCAAAAATAGTAAGTGTTTCTACAATTATGGAAATGAAAAGGAAACAACAATTAGGATCCAAGTGGAATAGGTGAGTGGCCACCAATATCCACCTAGAACAATCCTCCCCCCTTAGGAAACAATGGTCCCCATTGTGTTGAGTGCCTCCAAGAGATGGGGAAAATTCTATTTAAGTTGGTCCGTGGTGAGCCACTTGCCTTGGTGCAGGAGTTGGTCATCTTTGACAACCCTTTACAGTTGGATATTTTGCTGGCAAATGTTCTTGATTTGAGTTTCCATTATCCGATCAGTTGTTGCATTTTCCATGTACTTTGGGTTTAACTCTACTAGTGTCAGTTGTTCTGTAATGTCTAATGTGTTTATAATGGTGGAAAGTATGGTTGAAGGTTTTCCACATTGAACACTGGGTGCAAGCCAAGGAATGGTGGAATGTTGACCTCGAAAGCATTGCGCCCTATAGATTTAGTGATGGTGTAAGGCCCATATCAGATTGGGCAAAGCTTGCAGTGGACCCCAACCAGGTGCTCCTTCTACAAATCTAACCAAACTTTGTTTCCCTCCTGGAACTTGTGTGGCAATAGATGTTGATCATGATGGTTCTTTTCTTTAGCATTGGCTCTATCCAATATGTCATGTACTTGCTGGCAGATGTGCTGAATGTGCTCAATGAAGTTGTTAGCCCTGTTAGCTTTGGACTGGACACGAGTTGAATTTTCCTGAGTAGTTACAAATGGTATGGCCACATGAATGGGACATAGTGGTTGGAATCCCAACCCCACCTAAAAGAGATTGCATCCAATTGAGCTATGGAGAGCTCTGTTGTAGTTGTGTTGGACATAGGGGAGGCTTTTATCCCATGTGTGTGGATGCCTTGAGTTATACATACACAGAACATGTACTATCATCGTGTTGGTGATTAATTTGGGGGTGTAAAGTCCTAGACTTAGTGAGCTTGGTATCCAACATCAACTAAAGACTTGACTAAAATGTACTTAGGAACCTTCTATTCCAATCTGTGATAATGGACCGTAGGATCCCAAAATGCACCCACACTCATTCAAAGAAGAGCTTAACAGTGGCTTCTAGTGTAATACTACTCTTGCAGGCTGTCAGAATGGCCATCTTAGAAAATCTATCGAGGACCATGAAAACGTAGTGTTTCCCATGCTTAGTAGGAGGGCTCGACATTGAATACTTAGAGATGGATTCCCGAGGTTGACTAGGAGTAGGCAGAAGACTATAGGCCTTAGTTCTTGATGGTCAGTTTTGAAATGACATAGGCAGCATAGGGTGTACTGTATTTCCCAACATATTGTTGAAGTTTCGTCCAATAAAAATACTTCTGCAATATGCTCACTTGAAGGAAAACAAAGGTTTCCTAGTTGGCATAACAACGCATCCTTGACATGATAATTCAAGACTTTCTTCCCTTCCAGGAGCATCCGATATGTGTTGTCGAATTTTAGGTCACTCTTGTAAAGATGCGTCCACCCCACAGTAACATGCCCACAAGAGTAAAGTATAGTGGTTCACGCCATGACTAGTGGTTGGATGAGGCAGTCTGTAACATTATTGTTTCTTCCCTTATTTTACTTAATGTTCAAATGGAATGGCTGTAGGTATGTGGAAAATTTCTTATGGTGATGATTCTACAACTTCCATTATGTCTCTCTAAATTTTATGGGTCAGTGGTTTGTGTGGATGACTGTTACCTTACCCAGAATGTAATGCTTCCATTCTTGGTAGGCCTGCATAATGGAATACATCTCTTCTTTATAAGTGGGATACTTTCAGACTGTGTCTTAAGGTGTCTCACCATGATATGCTACTGGATGCCCCTTTTGAGTAAGAACTGCACCAATAGCATAATTGGAGACATATGTTTCAATCTCAAATGGTTGTTGTAGGTTTGGTAATGTTAGCACAGGTCGAGAGAAGAGGCGATGCTTCAAATTGGGAAAGGCCTAATGTTGGGATTCATACCAAAACAAATTCGCTTTCTCTCCTCCATTGGTGACTTGACTCAAATGCCAATTTATATGAGATAACCCAACCACAAACATATGGTAGAAGTTTGCAAGACCTAGAAATATGCAGGGCTCTGTTAGAGAGGTTAGGGTTGATCAATCTTGAATGAATTTTATTTTGGCTGGGTCCAGATGCACAACCCACTCATCAATCATGTACTGAAGATATTAAACTTGGGTACACCAAAATTTCATTTCTCCAAATTGACACACAACTTGTTTTCCTGGGTTTGCAGGAACTGTCGAATATGGTGGAGGTGTTCTTCACAATGCTAGCTGAAGATCAGACTTTCATCCACATACACCACCACCAATGAGTTGGTGAAGAGCTGCAAGATGTGTTCCATCATCCTCATGAAGGTTGCGGGGGCATTCATCATCCTGAAAGGCATGACCAACCATTTGAAAAGGCCCTCCTTGGATTTGAAGGAAATCTTCCATGCATCAAAGGGTTTGATCGATACGTGGAAATAACTGGACTTTAAGTCTATCATGTTGAAATATTTGGCCCCCTTTAGCTTGTCCACAAGGTCATGAATTTCTTGGGAATGCATACCTACTCTGAATAATGATGTTGTTCGGTGCTCAATAATCAACAAACAATGTCCAAGTCCCATCCCTATTCTCTACCAACATGATTGGGCTCCCAAAGGGTGATGAACTTTGCCTAATGTGCCCTTTCTACAACTATTCCTGAACATGCCTCTTGATTTCATCGTTATCCATAATAGATCATCGCTGGATCAGTTCATTGGGTAGCATCTTTCTCAAGGTCAAATCGATGGAGTGTTTGACCTGACAGTGTAGAGGTACCCCTGTGGGCGAGGTGAAGATGTCCATGTACTCCTCTATAACCTTGTCTAGAGTTTGTTGCCACAATATTATTATTTCCCTAATGACTAATCATAAGTAAAATAAATTTCCTAGCCCCTCAAATGATCTTACTACATTGCCTTGCAATGATCAAAGATACGGTGATAGGCGATACTACCTCTGGTATCCTATACAAATTATTTCCCAAATACTAACAGTACGAGGCCTAGAATCTTATACAACATGTTGCTTCCAAAATTATGCATGGCCTAATAAAACATCATAAACTTCAATAGGAGCAACATCTCACAATACCTCATCTATGAAGGGCTTGATGTTTTAGTGAAGGCGACATTGTTGGCTGACACGAAGATCTCACCATTGGCAAAGCCACCCGATGGTGTATGGTTGCAGGTGTGGTGTGGTCAGTAGGCCCAACCGCTTCATGACTTCCACTGAAATGAGGTTCTTTTGGCTCCCACTATTGCTAATGAACTACAATAGAGAATGCTTCACACACATCTATGAGTGGAAGAGTTGCTCCGCCTCCTCTAAATCTTTGGTCTCATCCTTCTGGATCTTGGTGGTGGCAACAGTGGCACTAGGTTCTGAATCAATAATTTCCTTCCCTTTGTCATTTCTTGTGTCAGTTTCTGACTTAGAGTCAGAACATGCATCTGATTCATAAGCCTTTAGCTCAGCAACCATTGACTGCTTGGCCCAACACTCACTTGTGTTGTGAGTGGGGCTCTTATGAAACTCACACCATTTCTCTATGTTCTTCTTTGTCTTCGTGGTCTTGTTATTTTCTTACAGTTTTGGCGAGTTTTCCTAGGTCGCTCGACCTTGCCTTTGTCATTTGTTCTACAGTTTCGGGGCACATTTCCCTTACTTTAGATTCATGAATCCAAAGTCTCACTTCTTTTGTTTAAATTTCTACTTGATCTTCACAGCATATCGATAGGCGATGCTAAGTGAGGAGAAATCCAAGAACTCCATCTCATCCTAGATGTACTTGTGCAGACAACCGTGGTACTTGACTACCAAATGCCGCTCAGAATCCTTCATACCCAACTTCGTGTGAAGGGTGTGGAAAACATTTGTGACATCTGACACATATTGGTCCCTTTCGTGTGGTAGTGTTGTCCACTTTATGTATTTATCTTCATAGCTCTCAAAAGGGTAATATTGTTCCTTGATGGCATCTCAAAAATAATTCCAAGTGGGTGCGGCTGAAAATTGTGAGGATTCTCTCACGTCCCTTTCTTCACAGTAGGTTTCGCAAGAGTCCTTAACATTTGGGGCAACTTTGCGAATTCAAAAAGTAATCTTTTCCTGATTGGAAAAGTCATGAACTAAAAAATATCCTTCCAATAGATTTAACTGTCTCCATCTATTTTTTCTTCAAATATGAGAATGTCAAAGTTAACTTGTACCTTAAAAGCAGTGGTAGTGGTGCCTCTATAGTGGTTGTTGGATAAAGATGCATCACTTCTGGGTAGTCGTCGAAGGTTCTACTAAAATTAATCCATCATCATGTTCTTTTGTCGCTCGAGGGCTTCCTCAAGCAATATTTTGAAAGGATCTCTTGCCCCCTCATCTTTCTTTTCTTCAGCCATGGGAGGCTGTCGAGGTTTGTGATGCGGGGTTTGCGAGCTTGGCTGGTCTTGCAAAGTTTTAACCAGTTCGAGTTGTAACTCCTTATACCATAACCTCGTTGTGAACATGCAAAGAGAAACAAAGAGAGAGCACATCGCGTTGATACCATTGATTCAGAATTATACAGGAATGCAACAAAATACAAATATACACATAAACGCAAAGATGTAGTAGAAATAAACCTTCATTTCATTGATATCAAAGAACTGAAATATCCTTACATACAGAAATTGAGATAAACTAGCTCAGGTAATGGTATGTGGCAGCTACATGGCTCTGAATTGTGTTAAAATAAGGTTCAAAGACCTATTTATTATTAAGGAACAATGGAAAACCCTAAACATCTAAAAATGTAACCCTATGAGATGAAGCCACAAAACTATGGGCCCCATTTGGGTAAAGTGGTACACCAACTTCTCGGGGTCGTAACTTTGGCACACAATTTCCGTTTGGCTATCATAATACCTCGCTTCAAAGGGCTAATAGAGGAGGCCAAAAGAAAATTATTGAATTAGGCTAAGACTTTTCCAGTCTCTTCGATTTTCCTAAAAACGTCTTTTAGTCCCTTAAAATGCATTTGGAAGTTTACGACCCGAAAAACTACCAAAAATAGTAATTTGTGCTACAATTAAGGAAACTGAAAAGAAACAATAGTTGGGGTCGAAGTGGAATAGGCAGGTGGCCACCAACATCCACTTGGATCAATTTTCCCCGATAGTAAAACACTCTTTTTCTGGGTTACATAACTCATCATTTTAAGAAGGCACTTAATTCTTATTATGTTTAAGTTAATAAAAATTAAGATACTTATAGCAGTTCATTTATAAGTTAGCTATAAATTTGATGTCGTCTACTGCATCTATATCCCCATCATACATGCATTCAATAATACTAACCACAACACGTTCCAATAGGATTAGTTATGAATCCCTCAATACCAACATACCTCTCTTTAGATCAAAATTCTTATAATAAATGCGTATAAATTCCCAATGGGATATGCCATATCCTTTTGCATCAATAAAAGAAATAACCTACGTATATATTTGTATAGTAAATAACAAATGGCATATAATAACAAACAAATAGCATAATAGTGGATGAAAGCAACCAAAATAAAAACATGTAACACAATTAATGCAAGCCATAATGGCCGACATGTAGTCACTTGGGAATTCGAACCCTGCCACTTAACCTAGAACTGATTTCCTCAAGTTCACCCCTGAGTTGAGAATGTTTGCCGAAGATATTACAAGCTTTATTGATCCTTTCATCAAGTATTTAGTACTTATCTTTCATGGTAAAGTTTCCTTTTAGCAGCATCCCGCTTTTGTGGACCCTTTTATTCACTTGCCTAGGCTTTTCCATAAAAGCCCGCATTTTTCTCCCGCGGCGCTTTTATGTTTATCCAAATTTAACATGTTTCTCCACCTAAACAACTTAATAAATTTTTTTCTCTCATCCATTAAACTTATTTAAAATTTCAACTAAAATTTTTATCATGAAATAATTATCCAATATAATTCAATAATAATATTGTCTTTGACAAAAGTCTCCCTTTTAAATATTTCATTTCCAAACATATACTTCTTATTTATCTATTAATAAATATTTGTTTACATAATTCCAATATTTTCACTGACTTTTCTCCACTTGATCTTACCAACATAGTGTTATAACAATGGGCAGATATTATAATTTGCACAATGATGCAAAACAATAAAAGTGTTAATATTATTACGAAGAAATTAAAGAAAAACTCAAAACTCCATACCTATCTAATGAAAATGATCCAAACTACTTGGTAAAATGATAATATAATGAGATAGAAAAAATATGAGCAATAGTCGAAGAGCGGGATGCAGCACCAATAAACAACGCATTTTAGGGAACACTCCAGTTTTTCCTCCTAATTAAACTGCCGAACCTTGCCACATCGAACGCCACCAAACCTGGACAACACATTTGAGCAATTAATGAAAATTGTATATCAAATTGAACACATGGTAAGACATACAAAGAGATATACAGAGATCAAGGATATGTAAGGTAAAGAAAGTTGGAAGACCATAGAGAAAAAAAGAAAGCCACAACATCAATCTTATCAAGGAAGACGAGTAACCAGACAATTAAAAACTAAGAAAATTATAGGTTGGATAGACCAATTTAGTCTTAGTGGACGTTAGCCACTATCATTATCATTATCATTATCAAATTGAAACGATTCCTATAAAGCAATCAATTACTCTTTATATCATATATGTAATTGGGAAGAAGAAAAATAATATTATAAATTTATCCAATCTAGTAATTTTTAATTTTAAAAGATCCAAAACTGTGGAATGCCTATAGATTTGTCTCTGGCTATAGTTAACAATACACATAATATAAGGTGCTAATTAAAAATAAGTTTTATTTAAATAAATAATAATTAAAAAATATGATTAATTTTTTTCATTTTATAGAGGTTTATACTTCATAAATTTGTTGTTCTTTGTAAAATGATTATATATATTATAGATATAATTTTTTTTCTTATATAAAAAATACTTTGATAAATTCTTTACCTCAAATTTTATATCAATTTATTTTAATTATATTTGTCTTTTAATATAAATTGACTAACTCAAAATGGTTTATATAACATAACTCTTTCAATTTTTCCCAATTCTTCAAAACAATTTTAAATCAATAAAAAAAAAAATAAAACATTAAATAAACCATTAAAATTATCCATTTTTTATTTTAAAAAAACTAAATTTTAACCTATCATTAATTGTATATACATCTCTTTAATGTAAATTAATTGGTAATAAGTTATGTAATTAACTACTAAACCATATAAATATTAAGATTTATACCCAACTTATTATTTACTCTAATTTATAAAAAATAAAAATAAAAAAAAATTTACAAATACATTTGCTCATCCTGTAAAAGAATATAATTTGTTCATCCCATAAAATAATATAATTGAAACAAATATATATAATAATATATATATAAGGTTTGACTTCGGTCTGACTTTGGAGTAAAAAATTATATATATATACTTATTCGGAATAATAATATAACATGTCTTCGTGTCCTCAATCTCTCAATCTCATAATAATTTTGTTGTGAGCATGAAACAATAATAATAAAAAAATCCAGTCAAATGTAAATAAAAAAGTAACAAAAGAAAGTAGTCAAAGAGCTTCACGAATAAGTAGAAAAAGTTAAGCCGAGGCCTTTCAACTTCCGGAAGGATTAATTGCAATTAGCGTTAGATAGCTGTGAACTAATTAAGCTGGTCTTTGGTAAACAAATTGTGTCAGTGACATTGTGCAACCAAGGAGATATGGGAGGTGGAGGCGCCAGTAAAAGAAATTGTGCCAGGTTAGCAAACAAATCAGAGGATCTCTAATACTTCAATTTTAAGGTACCATAAGAAAGTTTTCGTTAAAAAAATTAAGTGCCATTATTTTGGGTTTATGAAAAAAATTGCTGGATTGTCTTTGGCTTATTAACATTGGTCACTGTTATGATCGACGATATGCTCATGTCTTAATTATATGTTAAAAGTAAGAGCACCACGGTTTTATTAAATTGTTTCATGTTTTAATGAATGCTATGGAGTTTCTTGAAACAGCGGAGACACTTATATTTTAGACGGTGAGAAAAAATGGATCCCCTCGGTAGGAATGATTGAAAATGCTAAGAATCTGGTTAAGTTAAGCAGATACTTTAGTCTGAAATTGCGATTGATCATGGCCTACAAAACCAAAGAGTATCCCACGGCCATAGGCTCTAGTATATACGCGGTTGGTCGGATCTATTATATGAAAGCAAAATGAATAGATAAAATAATTTCTTGAGGATATTATAATCCAAATACCACGCAAAAGCGGGGTTATCACTTCAGATAGATATAAAATGCCCTTCTGATCCTACTTAGCAAAGCGAATCATTGATATCTTTATTACAATAAATACGATAATAACAAAATTCAGGGACCGAACGAGTGCACAATATTATTTAGTACGAACTCGCCAAAGCGTGGGCAGTCAAAGTAGAATATATGATATTCATACCTTTAAAACTAAGACAAGGGATATGGATATTTTAAGGCAATTAAAAGATAGAGTGAGGAGTGACATGCCACGCATTTTAACTTCCTGGTTAAAGAGTTGGGCATGTGAACCCGGGAGGAGGGGTAACGCCACATTGAACAAAAAGCTCCAGAGCCAGTGGTAGGATGACGTTGAGGTTGAGTAGTTTGGCGCGGATAGTTGTACATAAGCAGAGCGCAGCCTCCAACGCTGCAACGCCTTGTATGAGTGGGCAGCACTGGTTGACAACAGGGTCTCCAATGCCTACGTGCACCAAGCCCCCCAACAAATCAACGCAGGCTCCCAGTTTCAGTGCATCTAAGGGACATGATGAGCTTCCTCCGCCCGATCCGCCACCTGCGGGGCTACTTCCGCCGCTTGGGACGCTAGGAGTTCCTCCACCGGGAGGACAATGATAGCTACCACATCCCATGACAAGAGCAGGCATGGTGCTTGCTGCACCAATCATAACTATAAACAATAATGCTACAGCCTTCGCCATCTTCAATCAAATTCGACGCTTCTTCTTCCCTTTTGGAATGAAGATGAAATTCTGCCAAAGAGGAGAAGGGAACAACCGAAAACGATAAATGATGGAGTTGCAAGTTTGAGCTCGCACAAGATGGATTTTATAGCAACTGCTTCAATTTCACTGCACCACTTTCTTAATTCAATATTATCACGTTGCCATGTCATAATTATTGCAAAAGGACAACCGTTCCACATGGCATCGGCAGTACATATCATATTTCCTAGCTGTACCCGTTTATAATAATGCTGCAAACCACGCACTTCCATGTGAATGTAAAACTCATCCGTAAGCGACAAATTGGACGTGAGTGAAGAAAGATGGGAAGTGCTTCTGTTCTGCCCCACTTTGATCCCCACCCTTCTGGCAAGTTGTAGTTGTATTCCAGAAAGGTCTTCCTATCATAGGGGACAGCAGAAAATGAAGAAAATAAGAGGCATTCACGTGGAAACCACACTATCGAGATAGTATAAAATTAGATACCAAATATCAAATTATAATGGATTAAACATTTGAAAGCCTCATGCAATAGCTGCCCATAAATAAATATAATAAAATAAACCTTAGTATTTCTGCGTTGCAGGGAAAAGAACTTTGTTCACATTAAAAGTCGGTGCGTGTTGTGTCCATGGATTTGCAGATGGCGTTCACTGACGTTTTTAAGACCATTTGAATACAGCAGTTGCGAAGTATTAGGGCATGAGTAGGCATGGACAGAAAGTTCGCATATGATTGATTTGAAAAGCTGCAAATTATCTACCTGACAAGCTCTTTCCTGACCAGGCTGGAGCCATGAATGGTCGACTTATAAATAATATCAGAAAGTTCACTGAAGAATGATTAAAAATTAGATAGTACCTGGTCGTTTGACTGTAACTCTTGCGAAAATCCATGCCTAACTCTCTAATAGATTTATATTTTGTTTCGAATGAAACCTCCATTATTAAACGTACTCATGTAGTTGACTCTTCACACGGAAAAAGGACGATGCATATGGCATTATAAAACAAGGGGCAACTGCGTAGCGGTAGTCCCTGCCGGGGTTTTTGCAATATTCGTGAGCATACCGGCAAGTTTGCTTATTAAACGTACTCATGTAGTTGACTCTTCACACGGAAAAAGGACGATGCATATGACATTATAAAACAAGGGGCAACTGTGTAGCGGTAGTCCCTGTCGGGGTTTTTGCAATATTCGTAATCATACCAGCAAGTTTGCTCATCCTTCCCGAACGCAACATACAATTTCCTCTTCCTCAATTAGAACATGACTCTTCACACGGAAAAAGGACGATGCATATGACATTATAAAACAAGGGGCAACTGTGTAGCGGTAGTCCCTGTCGGGGTTTTTGCAATATTCGTAAGCATACCGGCAAGTTTGCTCATCCTTCCGAACGCAGCATACAATTTCCTCTTCCTCAATTAGAGCTATATGTATAGCAGGCCAATCCGGCAAGGGGCAACTGCGTAGCGGTAGTCCCTGTCGAGGTTTTTGCAATATTTGTGAGCATATCGGCAAGTTTGCTCGAGGTTTTTGCAATATTTGTGAGCATATCGGCAAGTTTGCTCATCCTTTCCGAACGCAGCATACAACTTCCTCTCCCTCAATTAGAGCTATATGTTATATAGCAGGCCAATCCCGCCAACAAATTTCTCCCTCAATTAGAGCTATATGTTATATAGCAGGCCAATCCCGCCAACAAATTTCGAATAGCAAGAGTCAGGACACACCCCATTGCTACAAAGACCGTGGTACACCAATTCTGGTAGCACTCACATTAGTACAAAAATCGTGGTGTATTAGAGATATATGTTACTGCAGACCAATCCTCCGAACAAATGTGGGACAGGAGGACAACCTCCCATTGGTATGAAGTTTGAAGACCATGGTGTATTGGAGCTACATGTTACTATACACCGATCCTCATAATAAATGTGGGATAGCCAGAACTTGTATAGATTTCTATACTTTTAGAATAGGTCTACACTTGACTAGAAGGTTATCCATCCCTTACTCGCATTGTCACTTGGGTAAGGGTTGTATCAACCAGCCCTCCTAAAACACATAAAAGACAGATAAAATACAGAATGTATGTGGTGTCCTTACCACAATGCACCTTACGACAAAGCAAGTGAAGCAAATAGCTGTAGCAAAGCCAACCTGCAGAAAAAAAATATTCATATTAACTTACAGATATGGACATAAAGCCTCAATATTTAATTATCATGCAATAACTCAACATGAGATGATAGTTCCATATGCAGAACTTTTGATCCACAAGCACCCAGCTAAAAGTAAAAACTATTCTCAATAATCAATAAGTAAAACCGTGCCATTTCAAACTGTTCACCTTAACATCACCTTAGATATTTTATTTCACCATGTTTCTTACAACCGTTGGATCTACAAAGGTACATGAATCTCGTGACTCGTGGCATTGAGGATGGTGGCCTCTGAAGAGCTTTATGTGGATTACTCTCATGGTGGGCCCACTTTTTCTTCCATCGGCTTTCATTCAATTCTATGGTGAGTTTACTCAAGTCCCTGCAAGTTTTCTCCATACTATAATTCTAAAGATCATTTTTTAGTCTGTCACCGCTTATATTAGACAGATTTCATGAACTCGTGGTAAATTGCAATTAGACACTAGAATTGTGAAAACATGGATTCTTAAAGGAGCATATCATTAAATTTGTCTCTTTGCAACTATTGATGCAGGTGAAATTGCCAGATTTGGTGCTGGGTATGACCCTAGTTTATGCGGTGAGTGGTACAGAACCGCAAGCCCAAAAATACCTGTCAAACAAAGATGAACTTCAAAGGTTGTCAAACAAGGCTTTTAAATAGACACTTGTAACACATGCAAAAAAAAAATGTGTAATACAAAAATATATTTCAAATACGTAAAATACCATGGGCCCATAATTTTACCACCTGCATGCCTCTCGTGCTTCTTGCATACCCAACGTCTTTACCTCTATCTCTTTTGCATGTCCAACGCGTCTACCTCCTAGCTAACCAACTCACTTGGATCCATCCAAATGATTGAATCTCCTTCTAGAGTTTTTCTAAAACTGTCTTGAAGAAATGATTCAAGGCAGCCAAGGCAAGTGGATTGTATCAAGGCAGTTTCTCCTGCCCCTCTAATGTGGCCTCTCACTTCGTTTCGTTCTTCCTCTATTGTCGAAACAAACCCAACCCAGAGAAAAAAGAAAAATGGAGGGTGTTCTTCCCTACGTGCATAAAGCCCTCACTGCACACTCAGCAAAGTACATACCCAGATGAATAAAGCAGCATGGCAGTATAAGCTTGTTTGATTTTCACATAAGGGGGCTTGTTCGATTTTCACAGAAGGGGCGTCAATGGGATTCGATACCATGATGAAGTTGTGCAGAGTGGGATTCAATAACATGATGAGGTTGTGCAGAGTGGGATTTGATACCATGATGAGGTTGTGGAGAGTGGAGACGCAACTTTGGCTGTTTTGCGACCCTAAGTTAGAAGAAGAAGAAGAAATTAGCAGAATTTGCGTACTGAAGGGAAACACGGCGGCAGAGTCTCTGGCCTGCTTTGCTATCTCCGATGCCGTATTTAGCGGATTTTCTCTTGTGACAACGGCTCCTATGTGGCCTCTGTGGGGACGCGAACAAACGAAGGTGGGGAGAAGGGGATTTTTTATCAATCAATAAGCACGTGTAGGGCATAAAAGTACCCATACCTGGGGTTTTGAGTAGTGGAGCATAAAAACCCTAATATTCGGTCGAGGGTTGGGGGCATACTCTAGCTGTTCAGGTAGAGCAGTAAATCAAGGAAGGAAAGCACTATCAAGTGGGGAGAAAGGCCGATAGGATATGATTTGGTAGAGGGAAGCGCTTGCCTACCTTAGGATCGAGAGGCTTGCTCGTCTTCTTGCTGGGATAGGGAGGTGGGCGGGTTATCTCTTTCCACTGAACCTGTATGCATGATATGATAGTAGCGGGGTGTCCTAACAGCATCGAAACTAGTCCGATCCATATTCAATGCAATCAACTTCGGGGTGTATATTGAAACAGGGTTTAGGGTTTACACGATTCTATGCTAGAATCTATATTAAATGTCCTATGCACTGTCATATGTTCAAATGAATTAATACTTTGTCTATCTAGTTTAAGCATACGTGTACTAGCAAAACTTTGGAAAATGATTCACATGATAATGCTTCATCCACTTTTTTCTGTTCAAATGAATCAATAGTCTGTACTCACAGAGACTTTGTAAAAGGATTTAAATGAATATGGTTCATGTTTATTTTGTGTATGTGATATTGCAGGTAAGCCTGTTGAAATTGACAATGACGAGCTCCCTGAGAAACTATTACGAGCAACGCCATACATGCAAGGACAAGCCGATACCCTCTCGGAAGGTTGTCGATTGTTTAAAGTTCTGCCACGACAACTTTCACAATATTCACCTATCAAGAGGCAGGGTATCTAATATTTTTAGGAATGTTAGCTGAGCGTGAATGACCATTCAATCAATTATTTAACATCCATGTATTAGCTGATTGCCATTGTCAAATGGAAAATTTGCAAAAGTACTAAAAATAACATAGCATGCAGCAAGTAAGCCCGCCAACAAGAACCACCTCGCTTGCTAGTAGCTTATATGCCAGTTCCGCAATAAGCATAAAAGACAGAGGTCAAAGCATCAGAATAGGTAAACAAGAAGAAATTACCTCCACCCTCCTTGACAAAACCCTCCTTGACTTAGACTCCTCCTCTCTTCCTTGGATAAAACTCAAGCTCCACCCTTGACACCTGAAATTCAAACTCTCTGCTCTTGAAACTAGCTCGAAACTGAAACTCACTCTCTGCTCTCCTCCTTCATGGAGCCTTCTTTATCTGCATAACAACAATTTATCTGGAACAATCTCTGGCAGTTTTCGAAAATACAGTAATTTGACAAAGGTAAGCCTATCCAACAACAGTCTCACCGGAAACCTTCCTCTGCATATGGTAAAGACTAATTTCATATTGTGTTTGGTGGCAAGAAGTTGAGAGGTGGTGGTAGCCATCTACCTAAGAGGTGGCAGACGGTGGTAGCAAGCTACCTGTGAGGTGAGAGGTGGAAGGTATAAAGTAAACTTTGCATAAAACGCCAATAGTTATAGTAAACTTTGCATAAAATGTTAGTTGTAACTGCAATTTTCCAGACTTTGGATAAAATATAACTTGTCACCACATTTCTACATTGGTATAAGCAAAGCTTGCAATAAGAGGTCCTTCCTTGCCCAGCCAAAAACCTTTGTTAAAATTTTGATAGACGAAAATTGTCATTCTAAAACATTGGTTAAACGATGATAAGGCAAAAAAAAATGGTCAACGAATGAATTAATGAGGGGTCAACAATATATCGATCGCTATAATCCTGCTGAAGGCATGGACTAATAACCACAATTATATTTGCAAGCATATCACAAACACAATGGGTTTAATACCCATAGACACCACACAAAACAAGGTTTATTAGTTAGAAGTTATGTTTGTCACTTATTAGTCCCTGCCTTCAGCAGGGAAAGCGATGGCTTGATCGTTGACGACTTATTAATTCATTTTTTCACTTGGCTTTTTTTCTCTATTGTAATTTAATTCAAATTTTATAATAGAAATTTCGTTTATCAAAATTTTAATCTAAGTTTTTGAGCTAAAAGACATGTGACATTTTATTGCAAACGTCACTTGCCCCAATTTAAGGATGTGGGTGCAACATTATTTTATCCTAAGTTTGGTTGTGGCAAAGTTTTTTAATATACAAAATTAGTTTTCTCCTATCCAAACTTTTATGGTGCAATGTTTTAATTACTTTATATCCATGATCACTCCAACTTTCCAATGTTACTGCAACCAAGGGTGTTCTTTCAAGGCCCTTTCCACATGTCTCTCTCACCCTTTCCAAATTCCTATTTGTTTGCATGCAGCCCTGTCATTGTAAAAGATACCTTCCAACTCTCTCATTCTAAAAGATGCCTTCGATCTCTCACATTGTAAAAGAGGCCTTAGTCAATTGCATTTCATGTCCAAACCTACCCGAGAGGGCATAAAGCTAAGCGGAGCCATATAGGTTGCAGTAAGTTGAGTGAAGCCATCTAGGTCACCAGAAGCTGAGCGAAGCCATCTAGTCTAGTGAGAAGCATAGCCATCTAGGTCACAACAAGTTGAGCGGAACCATCAAATCGACTAAGGTCAACAAAGGAGAGATGCAATAGTGCCCTCATGTTTTTGCATAAATTCGAGCTTTCTCATTTGCACATAGTTGTCGTTCACTGCATGGAGTTGTGTGATATAAGCCATTTGCACATAGTTCTCATTCATTGCATGAAGTCGTGTCACAGAAGCCATTCACTCACTGCACGAAGCCCTTCATAGAAGCCACATCAGAACAAAGAGAAATTCATTCACTTCAAAGCAAAAATAAGCCATTCACATAGAGAAGGTTCATAGAAGCCACTTAACAACACATAGAATCCATTGAAAGAATGAAACCACTTGTGTCATTCATTGCATCACATAGTTGTCGTTCACTACATTAACATAGCCATTCTTCACTGCAAATAGTTTTTTTTTTCAAGCCTCTGGTGATAATGTTTCCCTTCCTTCCTACCCGGGATAGGGGGTGATAGCATTTGCCTTCCTTCTTGCCGAGGATTGGGTTTTGCAGGTCTTCTAGTGTTAGGAATGGGTGCCCCCTTATTGGTCTTTCTTCGTTGGCTTGTAACTGGTCATTCTATATGGGCGGTTCTTCTTTTCCCATAACTTCCACAAAACATTTGGGTCTCCAACGCCCCTGGTAAGAATACCAACAAAGAGAAGGACTTAGAACAAAACTCTTTGCCTGACTCTTAGTTTGCATCACATCACAGGTAAATATTAGTAAATAATTGTTACAGTTTCTTTCCATATTTTAAAAGGCTACTACTTCTCAGATATGCCTCAAGCTTACACTAAGCTCAATTGGCTATTAGGTATTCCATTTTTATGACTTTGACATTAATTCAAGAATAGTTGGTTGGTCCACAAGAAACAATATGAGGAAAGGAACACAATTAAAAAAAATTATGAATAGATAATAAGAAACAATGGTAGGAAAAGGTAGTTAATTCTAACGTACATGGTTGGTCTTGCAAGATGAAGGGTTGGTCTTGCAAGATGAAGAAAGAAGCACAACTGCAAAAAGAATCTAAACAAATAGAAAAACTTAAAATAGATAAAGAAGGCAAGGTATAAGCTATTACTTGTCATTATGTCCAAATCTGTGAATTGAATTTGTAACCAACAACGAGATAACTGAACTACTGCTCTCTTTGGTTACAAAATTCAACTTTTTGCTAGCTAGGCTTGCTTCGCTCAATAGAGTCCCCTCCTTCGCGACTATCTTCTTAACAAGGCGACCATTATTAGAAGGCCAAGGTGACCATTATTAGAATGTAGAGGAGGATTCTCGGGGAGGGCCCCAAACCACCATTTCCATCGAGATTTAGATATGGATACCGCTAATCTTGTTACTTCTGTTAGGATATTCCGACACATAGGAAATAGTTAAGTTCAACTTGGTCTAGTATAGAGTTAGGTATAGAGTTAGGTAAAGTGTGTTTCTTTACCGTTGTACATTTTGTAACTTACAATCCGACGGTCACGATATGTAGTGATCCGACGGTTCATTCTCTCCTCGGTATTACCGACACTTGATCCGTGGCTTGACACCCGATTGGTCCATGAATTCTATTTAAAGCGCATGGAGGGTCATTTGTAGGTTAACCGTGCATGAGAGAAGCTTATGTAAATTTTCATTCTTTTATTAATAAATTTGCTGTAGTAGCCACGTTGGCATAGGCCGTGGACTGTTTCCCTCTCTGAGGGTTTTAACCACGTCAAAATACTGGTGTATTGATCTGTGATCTGTTTGTGAGCGGTGTCCTTTTGGTGTTCTGTCTGAGGAACTTACCCTGTAAATTCCTACAAGAAATATAGATGTGGTTTTACCATTTTCCATATTGTTATTTCAACAACCCAGTTATATAACCCAGGTCTTCAACAAATCCTAGCACACATCATTTATCCAAGAAGGTCTGCTCAAATCAAAGTAACTTGTCACCAAATATAGACCTTGAGATATATTGGCTGCTCAACAGATTCTGAATCTCAATAGTAGATTTTATTCAAGGTTCAATATGCCAGGTGAAGGTATTGTACTCCTAGAAAAATGAAGCCCATACATCATCAAGATGTACCTTGACTATCATACATAATCATATTAATAGTAACAAATTCTGACTTCCTAGAATATCAAAGAAACTGCTTTAATATTCTATATAGATGTAGACATATGGAAAATATTTTGAAAACCTTGGTAGCTTTGCTTAAGCTATCAAGATAGCCTTCAAACTTCTGATCAGCAAGTCTTCCATCTTTCATCTTTTGCCACATGCATCTTGCCATATGAGTTACCAACACTTTAAATCAAATATACAAAAATTTGAGAAATCTTGCTCAAAGTCAAACCCTAAGCAGCACTAAGAACATTGACTCTCAACCTTGATGTGCATTATACTACCCTGTAATCATTATTTCATAACTCATGTATAGTGATTTTGATACATCTCAAATAATTTTGGCTCTTTTTCCTTATGAAACAGAAATGTTATTTAGTCTAGTAAACAAAAGAAAAATGTAAAACAAACCAGGAAATTGAAGTTTTAGAGTTCTATAACATTGGTAGAGATATTCACAAGCACACTTTAATGTTTATAATCGAGGAAAAGACCCAACAATTCACAAAAGATATAGTAGTGTAATGCAATAATTTCAATTTAGAGTATGAAACAAAAGGAAAGGCCCTATAACTCACAACTAGATCTAAAGACGCTTGCCATAGGTACTACCTAGGTCATTATTCACTAGGTACCAAACTCAAACAATCTTGAATCACAAAAATACACTTAAATAATGAAAACCTCATATTCACTTAAAACACCAAAATAACGAATGAGAGGCTTATCTAGGTGTCAAACCATAATTTGTAAATCATAGACAATCTCCCAAATGAAATCCAAGAACAAATATGAAAAGAAAAGATGTAAAAATACCCAAAATTCCACCTATTAAATGTGTTCAGTCCTTGTAGGATCATCAGCATGAAACTATAAAGTTACAATCACACCTTTATAGTGCATCAATTGGTTACTGATCACCCTATCTCTTAAAAAGAGGGTGAAATCATGCTCTAAAAGTGAGATTTTTTCTTAAATTTAAGCTATATCTAAGACATATTAGGAATATAACCACCAAGATAGTAAATAAAAAAACAAAAACACTACAACACACTCACATAAATTGAAAGGGACAAGGTAATTTCTAAATCTAAGTAAGAATCACTAGATCCTCCTCAATAGAGTCATAAATTCTATTATGGAGAAATTCCCCTTGTGAATAGGTGAGTGCACCCTTTTATTTGTTGTTGATCCAAGGTAGACTATAAGATAAAATATAATATGGATCTCCTCTAGATCTATTCTAATTGATCCTAACATAAGCTATGATAAACAAGAACATGGCACATACCTCTCACCTGATGGTTTTCCATGTATAATCCTAGTTGATGTAGCTCTAGAGATTCAACTCCAACTACTATCACCTAATTCATACACATAATAAGACAACAAGACCAACCTGAAACCTTCTTAAGAAAGAGGAATGTGAAATACCCCTAGATCTAACCTAATCTACTCAAGGAACAAAATATCTACCATTGAATTGCATATAATACTAAGCACAAATGATAATGGATGGGGGAAATAATATAGATCTATATTCATAAATGAGAAACATTACAACCACCAAGATTTACCTTGAGTTCCTAGTTGAAGGTTCCTCTTAATCCCTTGCTCCAACTCCTCCTTGACTCTCACACAAGCATGAACACTTTGATCAATGAAGGGTGGTGTAGAAAAGCTTCTTTCAATTGTAGCAAACATAAGTTTATCATAAAATTTTCCTCATTTCTCCCTCAGGATGCCAAACATAAGTTTATCTTAAAATTTTCATCCTTTCTCCCTTGGTATACCTTCCTTATATAGATTGATAGAGGAGGCTACTGCATGTCTCTATACACCTACAAATTAGTGGAATTTAAGTCTAATACAAGTTTCCAAGTTCATGATGTGGAGTATCCAACACACAATATTGATATCCTCGAAAATTGTTGACTCTAAAAGGATCTAGGGGTAGTCACATGCTACAACCAGTGTAGTAAGAAATTGATAACGCCTTATGAGTGGCACAAATGAAACCAATCACACCTTAATAGTGGTGCAAAGAGATATTATCGTCAACAATTGAGAATCCAAAGGAGAAATGCCTACACTTAACACATTTTCATTTTTTAAGATTATTTTAATGTTTCCAATATTGTATCTATATTCAGCAAAGGGGGACTAAAGGGGTCCCCTGTGTCCCAAACTTTGCCATCCCTTGCACTACCACCTTAAATTGTGAGGGTCTCTCCAGGAAGCCCTTGAAACCTGTTTCGTTGTCCCTTATCTAACCATACTCTGACTTCTGTGAAACATAATTACACATAGAAAACCTCCAAACAAAATTTCTAACAGACAAAATTGTGCTTAAAAAATCATGAGATGTGGAACTAGGTAATGACTTGTACCTCAAATCAATTTCTGAAATCTAGACATCCTAGAAGGTGAATTTGATATTATAATATAGTTCACAGTCTGTTGATGAGTGCCAACCATATATAATCAAGATATAGGATTCACTCTGACTTCTCCTTATCATATTTAGAGGTTTGAGGGGCTCAGGAAAATATGACATCAAGATGTGGGGTGGCTTCCATCCAAACTACTAGTTCATATCCTTCCACCTGCTTCTTTGAAAGGATGTAAAATCAATTACCTAACCTTAATATGAAATGTGCAAGAAATACAGTAACTTTTTCATTCATATTGATTTACACCAACTTCATACTGGTGAGTCAGTGATTGATATGTTTGATGTTGCATTGTTATGAAATTAGCAACTACAATAATTAAGGTTTTTCTTATGGTTGTTAAATGTCTAGAATCTAGATTTTATTTTGTCCTCTTGGGAGATGAACTTTTCACTTTTTACTCCCAAATGGTGCACCCAACCTTTCTCCCACAATGGTAACAAGATATCCACTTCACCTTATCTCAAGAATTTCCTCAAGATCCAAACCTAGTCAAGATTCCCAGTTATGAACAAATTTTCGGTTGTTTAACAATATTCATTAAAATTATAATGAAAACTGTAGATGAAATTACAAATGCTCACATAGAATTCCCATTTAACACATGCAAATTTCATTGATTCACCCACTTCTTAGCATGATAGATGGCTACACAAATGTAAAAAAACAAGGGAATTCTACAACAAATCCATATGGAATTTACTCATTTAACAATGGATTTCATGCTAGATCATGCCTACATTCAAATCCATGAGGATTAAAATTCTATTTTCTGCACCGAATTCAAAGAGACACTACTATTTCTAATAGAATTTATCCAAAACACTGACTACATGGAATGGGAATGATTCAAATCCCATCCATATATATCTAGCATGGATATCAACCCAAGCCAAACTAGTAAACCAAAAGGACTAAGATAGCCCTGTAAGGTTGATGTTGTTTCAATTTTATACAAATGAATTATTATATTTTATGTCTTAAAAGTTAATATTTTCCTATTATCATTGTTAAATAATTTTTGTGAAATTCCATTTTGCCTCAAAATTCAATTTCTGATATATGTTCTTTGAATGTTGACTCAACAATTCTTTTGCAAATTACAATTCTATTTTCTATGAGCAAGTGAATTTATATGAAGCGTGTCTCAACTCTTGGAAACAATTGATGCAGGTTTGTAGATCAATTTGAAATTTTACTTGTGGAATATTCAGTGAGATGTCAAAAGATAATCACGGGAAAAAACCATCAAGGCAAATGAATGTATTATCATACTTTCAAAAGGATCCATCCAAAAATACGCATTCTCTTCATGATTCAAGCTCCTTTGAACAATCTGTTACTGAGAGAGAAGTTAAATCTTGTGGAAATGCATTTGATATCCATATGATGGATGAAATAATAGGTTCCTCAAGTGATCAGGGTGAGATAAATGTAGTTTCAACATAAATTAGTGATGGAAATGTTAAATATTTTTCCTTGGGAGGTGACACAATCCATTCATAAAAAAGGAAAAAAAGGCTAGTGGACCATAGGTAGACGATTCCAAGAAAATTGGGTCTAAAGTTTTCCATTTATTGAAGAAATACCTCCTACAAATGAGAACGAGGTTTTTCGACAAGTTAGATGTAATGCGTGTAGTTGGAAAACTCGAAAGGTAGTGAAATTTCAAATGAAGCTAGATACAATACAAAAGCATGCAGGAAAGGTGTATGATAAGAAAATTGTAAATGGTAAAGAGAAATCTATTGTAGATGGAAATATTATGAGGAATGTTGACATATCGAATATGCAGAAGAATATAAAAAATATTTAATAAGTAAGAGGAAACTTGAGGCCAATGGAGGAACCATCATATCTCTATTTGAAAAGACGATGGAAAGAAGTTTGTTATGCAAGACAATACAATTGAGCATTGTATTTCACATCTTATCTAAAGGTTGTCCAATGACAGATTATCTAGATCACATGAAATTTATATATTTTCTTCAAGTGTAAAAATTTTCGTCTTCTCATTGGTCTGTAACCAGTGGTTGGGAATGGTCAAGATATCTAGCTCAAGTAGAAAAGGATGATTTCAAAGAGAAGATTGCAAATGTTAGGTTTTTGGCATTGTCTTTGGACGAGGTTACAACTATAGATAATACTTCATGGATTTTCATGAGCATTTATATAGTTAATGACCATATTAGGAATTCCTATCTACTTGGGATTAAGAAGATGAGAAAGACTTCTACAACTGAAAATATTATGAGCTTGTTCTTAATAGTTTGAATGAAAGTGGTATGGATCATTTAATGATTGCAAAAGAGTTGGTATGTGTTGGAGAAGATGGAGCATCGGTAATGCAAGGACAAATGAATGGCCTTTGTGTTATGCTACAACTATCAACTTCACCATATATGCTTAATATTCATTGTATGGCTCATAGGATGAATCTTGCATTTAAAATAGTAAGCAAGTTTCCATCAGTTTCAAAAGTTGAAGATCTTGTATGTGAGACTCATGCATACCTTTTCTCGTAGTCCCAAACGATATTTAGAGTTTCAACAATTTGCAGATGGTGTTACGGATGGAAAAAAAAACTACTAAAAGATATTGATACAAGATGGATCTCATTAAATGTACCAGCTCAAATACTATTTAGTGAGTCAAATCTTTGGTAGGGTTGATGTATGAAAATCGCTACAATGTAGACAAAGCTCAAGATCTTCTTTCTTGACTAACTAATATAGAGACATTATTGACATTGGCTGGAATTCTTCCTATGCTAAATGAAACGAATGTCCTTGTGAAAATATCTCATAATCACACAATGTATATTGCGGAATACACAAATGTGAGAAAGTCAACATGTCTCGCATTAGATAATTTGTATATGATGCCGGACTCTTTTACTGGTGTAGAGTTTAAAATTTGGACTAAGATCATCAATATAGAAAATACTGATTTTTTTTTACTTTTGATGAAAAAGGGATATTATGTATCGCAGTGTGTGGGTATATGGTTCCCTTTCATTATATTAGTAAGATGGGATGAATCACCAAAGATTGCCTTGTGTCAAGAGACCAATTTGATAATATTGTGATTTTAGTGAGACAAGTTTTGATAGAATTTGCAAGATCACTATCATTAGAGATAAGAGAATGATTTCCTCGAGATGAATTGTTGGAGGCCATGTGTGTGATATACCCTCAATATTGGAACAATTGTCAATGTCCAAGAAATTTAAAAACCAATTTTCAAAAAAGATTAAAATGTTTAGTAGACCATTTTTGCAAGAAAGTCTCGATACACAAAGAACAAATTGAAGGTATTTTAGATTCATCAAAATTGTATCAACAAGGTGGACACATTTCTGAAACAATGTGGAAGCAATATCCTTTTTTGGAGAATCCTAATGAAAATGGTGCTATAACAAGATTATGGACTACTTTAAGTGTTAGCCAATACCTGCAAGAAAACATATCAAAATATTTCAAATTAGCAGATTTGTGTCAAACCATGATTTTGGGATCAATGGAGGATGAGAGAATGTTTAGTGCATTATCATTCTTGAAGTCGAAGTTGAGGAACAGGCTTGATAAACATGTGGATACATGTTTAAGATTATATGTAACAAAGTATGACATTGGCAATTTTCCATATGAAAGAGCGCTAACTCTTTGGCGATCAAATTGTGATAGAAGGGGAGAAAACAATATAACAAATTTCTCTAATGAACTTGATATAGAACATAATGTTTTGGAGGCTCATAATAACGATTCATTTAGAGAAGATCATGTTCACAATTTAGAAAATGAGGACCAAGATGAGAACTGGGAAATTGAAATACCCTAGGACTCTTATTTTGGTATACATGTTACATTGATCATGCAAGATTACTATATGTCAAATTCAAGTAAAAATAGGTTCTATATTTGTATTTTTCATTGTAACATTACAACGACATTTCTTTGATGCGTGTTATTTTAAGATTGATGTTTCATATTTAATCATTACATTGTCTGTTTCTTATATGTGACAGGAAATAAAGATGGATTTGATGAGGTTGGGACCTATTTCTTTTCACATAGATAATGTTTGAATATTATTAAATGATAAATACCTAATTGAACAAGACTAACACAAAGCATCAATGGGCTCTTTCAAGTACATGAAACTACCTTGATGCGTAACTCTGATATTTTAGAAAATTTTAATGGTTTATATATTGCTTGTGTTTGGGGCATTTTATTGAGTTTTTAGTTTTTCTTTGGTCAAAGATTGTGTAAGTCCCTTAAATTATTTTAGTTCTTACTTCATGCTTAGATTCATAGATCTAGTTTTATAATTATTATTTTTCTCTTTATATCTTTTGTGGTTTGAAGAAAGTTGTTTTTATTTCCTTTCACTTTGTGGCATGACTTTGTAAACTACTTTTCTTATTTTATATTTTCTTGGAAAATAATTATTGATATTTGGAAAGGGAAATGAGCCATGGGTAGCTAAGCGAAGAAAAAAATTGTTTATCTACTAGGTTTCTGCGCATTCATCATACAATACCTATTGACATGAGATCGACATTATTTTGTATAGTCTTGTTAGTCATTTGTTAGCCATGCTTTCAAGTCTTTCAAGTATTAATCTGTTCGGGTCCCCACATGTCCTTAGGACCATTAAGGGATGAGATAACATGAGTCAGTCCAACTCATGCCCCGAATTTACTTTTTACCTATTGATGTAAGTGTTTTGTTACCACTTATCACCAACAAAAGTATACCATAACATAACCGAACTTGAAGACAACACTTCCCATCTTCCTTTTACATAAATTCTCTATGGATCGTACTATACTTTCCCAAGACCAACGCCCCTTCTTGGTAGGTCTCTCCACCATACCACTAATCACACAATAGGCACACACTAATAACTACCACATTCTATAAATCTCTCTAGTCTCAGTTATTGGTGTCTCTATCACACTCGACCAATACAATCTTGCAGGTCTATTTTTTATCATATCTTTGTTTTTTGTTATTTTGTGTCTTTAACTTTAGCACCATCCTAGAGTTAGTGTCCTTTGGAATTGATCTTTGATTGGAAATGAAGTCGGATCTGATGAAGCTGGGACCTATTTATTTTCACATAGATATTGTCCTAGTGTTAAATGATAAATAACTAATTTAAGAAGTCTAATGCTAAGAAACAATGGGCTTATTCAAGTAAATGAAATTGCGTTGATACCTAGCTTTGATATCTTAGAAAATTTTAGCGGTTTGTTTGTTGCTTGTTTAGAGGATTTTGTCAAGTTTGAAATTTTTGGTTTGTTTTGGTCAGATTTTTTTAGTCCCTTGACTCATTTCATGCATCGATCTAGTTTTACTTTTATAATTATTATTGTTTTCTTTATATATTTGGTGGTTTGAGGAAATATATTTGATTTCCTTTCACTTTGTTGCATGATTTCAACATCTTCACCTTTTAGAATATAGTAAAATATTATTCTTATTTTATATTTTCCTGGAAAAGAGTTATTGATATTTGGAAAGGGAAATAAGACTTGGGTAGCTAAGTGAAGAGAAAAATGGTCTATGTACTAGGTTCCTGTGCATTCATCGTAGGAGGCCTATTGGCATGAGACTGACATTCCTTTTATGTAATTACACTTTTGATGCCAAGGCGGAGCTGAGTTCGTTGAACTGGGAAAAACAATGATAGCTGATCATAATGCTAAGGAGATTAGAATGTTGGTTTCAAAAGTAGGATTGTGAATTGTTTGAACTAGTTCTTATTTTGGTCATATTTACTATGAAATTTGTGTCTTGTTGATTTTTTTACGTTTGTAATGACCTTGTGCAGAGTTGGTTTGAAGAGCTTGATGTTAGAGCGAGAAGAATCTCTATAAAACACAAGGACTCCATCGTCTCAGATGACCAATGCTTGGAGGGTACTCGATTTTCTTAGTGTTGTCGAGTCTCTTCACTCGAAGCGTCAACGGATACAATGGTATGGCCATAACATAACTTAATTTGATCCTCTTTACTAATATCCTCATAGCTTGACGGAGAGAACTGATCAACGGAGCATGTACCATTATGATCAGCTGAGAGAAAGGTGAGCAAGTAGATCCTTAAAATAATGTTGAGAGAGGCCCTCCTCTTATTGGTAACAAACAACTTGAAACCACAGGCTTATCACCTTAACAACCAGAGGTCTTTATTTGTAAATTCCATGGCGTAGTTGGTTCTAAGTCTTAGGAGAAAAATTGGTTCCTATGAGAAACTAAGACATGTCAATCATCCATTTCTTCATTAATTTAGGATCAAACAGAAAAACTACCATTTCTGTAGCAACTTTCTATTGTATGGCCGAATTACCTCATTAAACTTCATTATATCGGTAAGTATTGGTAGCAATGTTTTCCTTTTCAAAGGTCTCATGTTCTCTACCATAGAATATTCACACAAAATAAAATGCAATGAAGACAGCAATATGCTTCCCCCAACAATGCAACAACTTCATACTCTACTTTACCAACATAATCATTCTCTCAGTCATGTGTTGGACAATGTTTGTCATTGATGTCAAAGTATCCAGTGTCTGAATTATGAATATTGTATACTATGATAAAGATGATATCTCTATGGTTACAAGGAAACCTCTTGCTTGTTTAGGATGACATAAATGCTTGCAAGCAATGTCACAAGCTGGGAAGAATTTCAAGCACTAAAATATGTCCTAATATTTAAATTATCTTCAAAGGTTGCTTTCAATGACTTACATCTATGTGTTTAGAGAGAAGAGATTGATCTCACAAAAATATACACATATTTGGAGCTTTCCTATATTCTCATTTATTTTGTAATTAACAATGGTTTATAACCATATAAAATACCCTTTTCACAATATTCTCATTCACAATCTACAACAATCCTGCCATTTACATTTATTTCTCTAAGTCATGCTTAATTTTTTGCATGAAAATTCAACCTACAAGTTGGCTCCCCTCTAAATACACGTTTGTTTAGCTAATCATGTATATATAAGAATCATACCTTTTCCATTTCAAGAGATCAATTCAAGAACTCAATGATCCAAGTGAGAATTTTCAGATCTGTGTAGAGTATTAAGAATTTATAGAGCAGATCAAGGAGAATAAGGTGAGCTTCTTTAGTGGATTTTTTTAGTTATTTTCTATGGTTTTCATGGTGTTATATTGATCAAACTCAGTCTTTTGGAGCATATTTTTCCCAACAACTAAGAGAAAGACTTTGTCCCCTTGGAGCACATTAAAACCCTATTTCGTTGTGCTAACCTTGGACTTACACAAAAGTAGTCTCGGATTTGAGGGAGCTACAGGCCTCAGCCCTGTGGGAGTTAATATACGACCTATGGAGTTGCAGGTCTTGGCCATGTAATAACAAATTCTTGTCCCTATAGCAGCAGACCTCACCCTGTGAGATTTGGTCTTGTTGGAGTTGAAATTAGTACCCTTCTTGAACAAACTTTGGGTTATTTTTACAACTAACTTTTGGTCTTACCTTGGAGCAGTTTTAGCTTATCTTAAGAGCATATGTTCACACCTTTTTTGGAAGATATCTAGTTCTATTTACCATACAAGGAAGAAATAATTCTCTTAAGGCTTCTAGTAGAAGATAGATCAAATGATTTTATCAAGATAGAAGCAAAATTTCATCAACATGAAAGGATACATGAAGAAGAAGTCAACTCTGTAAAAAATAAAAGAGAGGAGAATAAGTAATGAAAATCCAACTGATAAAAAAAGAGAATATTGTGAGAGTTTTAAAGAAGAGATTGCTTCCTTGAGGTATGAAGTTGAAAATCTCAATAAGAACTTGAAAAGCTCTTAAGTATTAGATAACATTCTCAATTACCAAAGGTCAACATTTGAAAAACCAAGTCATGGATATATAGATGTGACTTCATGAACAAATGATGAAAACCTCAAATCACCTAAAAGTAAAGTGAAGGTAAAATTTGAGAACCATATCCTTCTAAGCTTTGGTCCCAGTCAAAGCAAGACATGTGAGTTTGGAAGAAGCACTTCACCAAGAAGCTTTACAGATAATTTCAAGAGATTCATACCCAATGAAAGAAGCAATAAAGATCAACAAAGGTCTGAGGCTCCTCAAAGGAAGAAAAACTTAAAAAAATCATTAAGAGAATGCTCCTCATCCAAGTGCATAAGAATTTTCTCTAGTTATTGTTATTCTTGCACTAGTTTTGGTCATAAAGCTAAAGATTGTAAAGCATATTGCAAGGATGATTGGAATGGTTATAATTAAAACCATAGATGTAAGATTGCTAGTAGACAAGGCATAATCCTCAATGGCTATTACAATTTAGTTGCTCCACCATTCAGGTTCAATGTAGACTATTATTAATGTCACAACTTTGTTCATATAGCACGAGACTATAGAAGTGGCATGAAATCAGTTCCTAAAAAAAATCAAAGCACACAATTTACCTAGGAAACCTAAAAATATTCGGAGAAGAAAACAAATTGAACCTAAAACTGAACTTGCCTTGATTGCTCCAAACACTTTCTCAAGTTTTTGAATGGTAAAAGTGTCTCAAGCAAGATCTATGATCCCTTAATGTTTATAAATTGAGATCTTGCCTAAGTAAATTGAAATTGATCTATATTCATCCTCCTTGTCCCTTGAAATATCTACCCCTTCATACTGATATCCATTCTCTATTACTCAGGCATGTGACCATCTCATTACTCATCATTACTTGTGCTGATTCATGTCACCGATTTATTCAATATATGAAATTTTGTAATAATTCAACTCTGATATGGAATTTAGATGCAAAAAATATATGACAATGAAAGAAAATATATCGACTTCTCAAGAATGAGGATTCTCCATACATAATATGTATTGGTTTCCTATACATGCATTATGTTAGAGATCCGAAGACATTATGGGGTTGGTTTGAGCCTTATACTAAGAATATAAAGAAGTTGTCCAACATGGTACAATCGCAATAGAAGATCGATGCATCAAATCCAATATGCCCTTGACCTTGTGCAAGTGTAACGAAGCTCCATTTTTGAAGCATTGGTGATTGTGGGTAGAGGTTGTAACAATGAAAGGGGGCAAGAAATATGCGAACTCATTCACTTATATTTAGAGTATCATTTTGAATAGAAAAAGGAATTCTATGACACTAAGTTTCTCGTTTTGATTTTTGGCCTTATCTTGAAAAGTTTGCAGAAGATTCATCAAAGGATATAAATGCAAAATTGTAAAATAAGCTAGACCTAATTATTGGAAATTATAGTGATGGGATTCTGGTAGCATCCTTGGTTGCAAAGAAATTGGAGGTTACTCAGTGTAGTATAGCACATGATCTGGAAAAGACCAAATATGTAGATTCAAATATCAACTGAAAAAGTTTGATGAGAAGTACCATTTCTATTATTTGTTCACAACAAACATTCTTGTAATAAATCATGGAAATTTCATTATTACAAGTACATATCAAGAAATTGCATGAAGAATGGCCTCTTCTATGCAATTGTCTGAGAGTATAATAGATGCTCTGTCCAAAATAGTAAAGAAAAACTATTTTATGCTCAGAAAAACTCTTTACCAGGACTATAGTCGAAGGCAAAAGGATTTTGCACCCATAATAGTTATTTAAAAATCTTGCAGCAGTAATAGAAGCTTAGGATGGAAGGAATAAGATTTAACAAGGGGTGTTTGGACATATCTTGTAGTAAGGTATCATTGTCCCACCATTCATTGGTTTTTTCCATATAAAGCCAGAAATTTTGGAGTATATTCGTATCAATGCTGAGAATATTTCCATAGAAAAACATAATGTGGCTAAGTACCTTTAGCTTAAGGAATGCATTATGGGTAATAAATGGGCCAAGGATGAACATTAGAATTCGATTTAATCAAAGTTAAAACCCCTTCTCCTATAAGTAGTTGCAGCTATGATTACTGCATCATCCGAGCAACTTTATTGTTTGGTTTGAATGTATTATGTCTCTACCTTTCAGTCATTTGTCTTGGATATTTTCTTACTCAGGTATATCATGTGAAATAGGATTTCATGAATTAGATGATGCTAACCAGTTATTGAAGCTTGGAGGCTCTGATTTTCATGGAAGAGGTGGCCCTGATGAAACTGATTTAGGAAAAGTAAATATTCTAGATTCAACAATGCATGAATTTCTCAAGCTAGCTCAATGTATTTGGCATGAAGCTACTAGGAATATCTTACTCAGCTTTGTAGAAGAGAGCAAGGGCATTGAATTTGATTCCTTTAACAAGTACAAATGTTTAAAAGGTGACATGCATCTCATAAATAATGTCATGGGTGATAAGGAAGAGATTGTAGCTTTGCATATATCTTCTTGGTTGACCAAAGAAGAAAGGTTAACTGTTGAAGAGGAAGTTGTCAAACTAAAACTTTCATACACTGTTATTTGTGATAAGGGGAAAGAGATTTTTGTTGTTAGTAGATAGCCTCCAATTCTATTCTATGATAGTTTTATGAATGGTGTTGCATGGGTCAACATTTGATCTCCATTCACTTGTTGAAGCCCTGCATCAGGGCTAGTAAGATGGTCACTAGTTTACAAATGTCAGACATCATTTCAATACATCGAATTGTTTTGTTTTCATGGAATTTATAGATACATCAGTAATGTTATTTTGTCTTGGAAATACTAAATTATTTTGTTCTGAGATCACCCATTTTGAGTTGTTCCTTGTAGCCACCACTTGATCCTTTAACAAGCATTTGAAATTTAAAGCATAATAAATCTCTTTTGGTTTCTTTCTAGAAAAAGATTGCTACAAGCCAATGAATATCACTGTGATTAAACTAGATGTTGCACTTGGTACCATACACATTGTAATAGGGTTGCACTCCATTTCAGTCTATGGAAGTAGACTAATTTCTAACTGCTCCATGTACAATGACATATGATATAATATATTACCCACATAATTGTAACTTCTAGTCCTCTAATATATCATGTAATGAAGAAATATTTATTTTTGAAAAGTTATGGACCCACGTCGTACAACTTGATAATTAACATGAATTTTGAATCTATGACTTTGCACAACATTATGTTATAATTTGGCATCTGCTCATAGTGACTATCACCTAGTTCTAGTTGGTTTGAGGCCCTTGGTAAGGATCCTCTTTTCATATGATGGAGTAAACAACCTACTTGTATATTGATTTCTATTGGATTTCGTTGGTTGAATGCAACATGGTATATATTAACGGCCTTGGAAAGGGAATTGATGGTGCAATAGAAAGAGTAGAGAACGTTTTGGATGTTGCTTATATCACACTCAACAAGAATGCTTTACCAGGTTACATGAATTTTCTCTTTCTATATTTAGATGTGAGGGATTCATTGATTTTCCTTGCTCCATGTGATGATATAGCCTCATTCATATATTGTGCCCTTTATCAGAACACCGTTTTAGTTGTCAGAAAGCTTAAAGAAGTTGGCCTTCATGGAATCAAAGTATATAGAAGTGATGGAAAAGCAGCTAGTAAGGTCTTTAATGTGTAGATGTTTTGATTATTTATTTAGGAGCGAGCTTTGAGAATGGTCGCTGCATTTTCTTATGCCTTTGTAGTTTAAATTTGATTTAATCAAAGTTAAAACCCCTTCTCCTATAAGTAGTTGCAGCTATGATTATTGCATCATCAGAGAAACTTTACTTTTTGGTTTGAATGTATTATGTCTCTACCTTTCAACCATTTTTCTTGGCTATTTTCATACTATGGTATAATATTTTTTTCTTACTCATGTATATTATTTTTTTCTATAGGGGCATAACCAGATATTAGTTCTATGATGTAATCTCTAAAATGCGGTGGAGGAATACCATGAAGAGGTATTGAAAAAAGGTATATCTATTTTCTTTGGGTTGCCATTTTGATTTTTGTTAACAGTATCATCCATTGAATACTAGTGTAAAAAATAGACTTGGGTTCCATTCTTAATCATATTTTCCAAGGATTATATCTTTTTGTGTAAATCAGCTAATATATTAGATCACAGAAATGTTACATATGGTTACAAAAAGGGCTTGCCATTTTTAGAGGGAAGAGAAAATGAAGGCCTGCCAAAAAAAAAGGCCACTTTTATAAGCCCTGTAGCTGATCGTTGTTCAGGCAGGAAACATACTGCATACCAACTAACACAAACTTAACCTAATTCAACCATAAACCAAAACAGAAAATGGCCAACCACACAGGGCTTCTAGATAGTGAAAGAGCAATTGCTATCATAGAAGGCCGCTTAAAGGCCCGCCGAAGTCTACATTCATCGGGCATAGAAAATAACAAAAGCAGAGGATAAACATGAACCATTAGCAGAAGGTCGCCCACCAGGAATCCTACTTGTTGATATTGGCGACGCCTGGGGAACTAGCAGTACTCGGACCAGCACCATCATCTCCCTTGGGAATACTGCAGGGCTTGTGGTGCCTGATGATGGTTGTCTTGGAATCATCTTCAGGGATTTCAATAGAGACATTTTGCACATGGCGAATGTACAGCTTGAAGAGCTGAATAAACCCTCCCAGACTTTGAGCAAGCATTTTAAGTTCTTCCGTGAGGGAGTTGATGGAAATCTCCAGCTTGTCCAGCCGTGCTAAATTCTTGGCAGAGGCAAGGGATTTCGCCTGGTAGGCCTCCTTGAAAGCAGCATCTTACATGCTCATGGATTTTGCGAGCATCGTTTTCATCCGCCAAGCCACACTCTATGTTCTTAGGAACTAGGTGGCTCTAATTGTTGGGGTGCCTGGGTCCAAGATCCAATCTACCTCCTCATTGAAGGCTTTACTGTCCATCCCTTCACTGGCTTTGTCCACCTCAATTTGTAGCTCTTCAATAATCTGTTTTATTTTTTTGAAGACAGAAGCCTCATAATCCTTCCGGGCTTTCTTTAAATCTCTGGTAGCTTGGGAGCTGCGGAGGTTGCGCTTGGCCATGGCAAGATAGCAAGTGCAGACTATTAAAATGCAAATTCCTATACACAAAATCGTAAACACAGGGCTAAGCTTTGAGGAATACCATAAGCAGGTGAAATATTTCCCAATTGGATCTGTATTAATAGTGAAAAACGCGGTGTGAGGGGCCACTATCTTAATTGAAACTTCTGTCTTTTCCATGTTTCTGATAGCCTGCATCCCCAACGAGTGATTGGCGACATTCCTATTATTATGGTTGAGTGAGATCTTCCATATTTTTTGATGCGAGCCATAGGACAACCTCCGGAGATGCCACCACCAGGCATTAAGGATTAGGGAATAAACATTAAGAGAAAACCACATTATTCATTGATGATCGGTACCTTGTGAGCCGTCCTCCTTTCCTGCCACGCCCGTGAGGTCTTGCCTTGAGATTTGAAGGCATTTATCCCAAAGATTAGCACATGTGGCGCTCTGCCAATAGTTGTCAATGTCATCATTCGAGTGATCGAAACAGCGATTGAAACGGATGATGAGATGCGGACTCTGGATTCTTTTGCAGTGTCACATAATCACAATTCCGCCAAGCTCATCGTCTTCATCGTAGGGTAACCTGAATCTCATCCTGTGACTACACGGGGATTGTTTTCAATGGATCATCCGAGCACTCTGCAGGCAACTACTATCAGGTTAAATTGATCCTTATTCCTCAGTAGAACGATTGTTCCTCAGTAGAAAGATTGTTGACTCTGTTCTACATATTTCAACTTTGAAGAACAGAGTCTGTTTAGCATTATGGTTAACTATCTATATCCAAATGTAAAAAGGTTAAAAAAAAATCTCTGTACTCGTTAAAATCTAAACTTAAATTAATTAAAATTTGAAGTTCAATTGGATTAATTAATCAAAATTTAACTTGGATTATTTATATGTAACTCCCATTCCGAAGACTTTTAACTCTTTGATTATGATAACACCATATTATTCTACATACAACTCCAATGACATTATTTCGCCAGAGCTGAGTCAGAGTTTTTCCCAAGTGGGAGACTCTCTGTAACTTTCTTTCCATCAGAAATTTGACAATTTTAGAAAACTCTAAATATTAAATGAAACAGAAACCCTTACATAGAACTTGATTTCTGTTTAAACTCTCGATCTCGCCTTCGATCAAAATAGTCAAATGAAATCATATCCTTTTGTTAGGTATTTAACTTTTTCCTATAGGATCAGCTTCTCCGGATCCTTGGATAGGTTTTCCAGGTAAAACCTTCAGCGCAAATTAATACAGATCCCCGAACTCCTTTGGCCTAATGTAGTATTTCAATCATGGAAGGTCGTTTCAACGTTCTCAGATCTCCTCAGTCCCATGCTCACTGCAACTCGCCAGCGCCATATTCATCAAGGTCTCGTCTGCTTTGTTTTAAGCAATGCCCTCCAGCACCAAGTCCTTTTCTCGCAAAACTCTCTCCCCCACAGCGCCTCTTTGTTTCTCATGGAATCCAACAGCAGACCTCCACACGGTCCGCCCTGCCGAGACTCTCAAGAATCAGAGCAATGGACGCCGCGGGGCCCCTTGATTATGAAGAAGAAGAAAAGCCTTTAAAGATCGGCATCGTAGGGTTTGGAAACTACGGCCAATTTCTGGCGCAAACCATGGTGAAGCAGGGCCACACGGTGCTCGCCCATTCCAGAACGGACTACACGAATGCCGCCGCAAGAATGGGGGTTCGATTCTTCAGAGACGCGGATGATTTCTGCGAAGAGCATCCAGAGATCATACTGTTGTGCTCGTCCATCATTTCCGTGGAGGCCGTGCTTAAATCGCTGCCGACGCAGCGCCTGAAAAGGAGCACGCTTTTCGCAGATGTCTTGTCTGTGAAAGAGTTCCCGCGCCGGCTGTTCCTGCAGGTTTTGCCAGCCGAGTTCGATGTGCTGTGCACTCATCCCATGTTCGGCCCCGAGAGCGGCAAGGATGGCTGGGGCGGCCTCCCTTTTGTTTACGATAAGGTTAGGGTTTTGAACGAGGGTTTGAGAGCCAAACGGTGCGAGCGTTTTCTCAATATATTTTCGCGCGAGGGCTGTCGAATGGTTGAGATGTCATGTGCAGAACATGATCGTTATGCCGCGGAGAGCCAATTCATTACCCACACTGTTGGGAGGATGCTGGGGGGTCTGGGATTGGAGTCGACTCCGATTGCCACCAAGGGTTATGAAAAATTACTGGAAGTGGCCCGGAATACTGCCGGAGATAGTTTTGATCTTTATTACGGGCTCTTCATGTATAATGTCAATTCGACTGAACAGCTCGAAAGGTTAGATATGGCGTTCGATTCACTCAAGAAGCAGCTGGTTGGGCGGCTACACGACATACTCAGAAGGCAGCTGTTTGGGGGAGTTTCAAGCGGTGGGAATGACGTTCTGAAGAAGAATTCGTCTTCCGTGAATGGTTTTGTGCAAGACGGTTCGGCTTCTGCGAATGGTGTCGTGGAAGAGAATTCGGTTTCTCAGAATGGTGTGGACGAGAATGTTATCGGGCGAAGAATCGACGAGGTTTCGGGTTCAAATTGAGAAGTATAAGAATTCGATTTGTTTGAAGTGGCATCTGTATTCAGTATGTTATCTGAACTCTGTTAAACGCTTTGTTATTTTATTTTGTAATTTTACTGCACTGTGGATGGCCTAGCCTAGATTCGTTAATTTTTAAGGAGATGAACTAAGTACTCGTGTTTCCCGTTTGTACTCTTGAGCCACATTGTCGTTTCATTTCTGTCTTGTAGAAGGATTTGAAATGCCAACCTGCTAATGAATTGCAAAAATTCCTAGTTCATGAGAATATCATGACTGAACTTTGGCAAAACCTTCTATTTTTTGTCAACCTGCTAATCAGTTGCAAAATTATTAGATCATGATAATGTGTAGGAACTTTATCTTAAATGTCAGTTATCATGACTGAACTTTGGCAAAACCCTGTTATTTTATGCCAACCTGATATTCTATTGCAAAATATCATATATCATGATAATACGTAGAACTCTAATTTTAAATCTCAGTTATCTTGACTGAACTTCGGTAAAACCCTGTTATTTTATGCCAACTTTACCTCTCAATTGCAAAATCTCAAAATTCATCATAATATATAGGAACTCCAATTTTAAATTTCAGTTATCATGGCTGGACTTTGGCTAAAGACTGTTATTTTCTATTGCACGCTTAACCAAGAAAGGTAAACCAAGTTGCATACAATCTCGGAGACTATCATACTCTTATTTCACCAAGACTATCCTACTCTTATTTCACCATGTGTGTACTCTTGATACTTTACATACATAGTAAATCACATTCCTACCGATGCTGGATTTTTCTTTTTCCGGCGGCGATGGTTGGGAAGTGGCTTTTGGTTGCACAGAGAGTAGCAAGGTGCATCTACAGCTCAGGTAGCTCAGGATAATGTGTCATTTCTATAATTATAACTAATTAGATCCATCTTAGCTCGGGATCTATTAAGCACCTAACCTAGGGCTATCTAAAAACTAATTGAGATCCTAGAAATTACAATAAAAGAAAAAGAGTTTTTATAATATGCATTTTTTCGTTCTTTTCTCCAAAAGCAAAAAATTGCAAAAAATCAGAAGAATGGTCACTAATCCATGTGGAGCTTGTAGGTTTTGCAAGTTTTTAGAAACTTTCATATTGATGTATTCTTTGTTCTTATTGGATTTGTTCGTTGCAGATACCATTAGTAGATAATAATGAATTCAAGAATGTGGTTCAAGATGAAATGGTTAAAGGGATGGTGCTGATGTGAGAAGAAAACCAAGATAAATGGTTGCATAGTGATCCAGAAATCTGCATTCAATATTGAATGATTCTACATGGAGTGAGTAGGCATTGATTGAATTCAAACATGAGTGGAAGAGGTTGATGAATGCAATATGGCTGTATTGCATTTCTAATAAATGAAAAATATTGCTGGCTCTAATAACCTTTAGTTCTATATTTGCTCGAACAGAATAGTGTGGGCTGTTGTAAATTATACACAGTGGTTCTTCTATTTTTTATTTGGATGTGTTTTTTTGAATTCACAGTCACTTTTCTGGAAGGGGTCAGAAAATGATCAGTTTCGGAAGGACAAATACCAGAAATAAGTTCTCTGGCACTTGTCAAAACACTTCTAATGCAGCGGCCGTTAATTTTTCCCCAAAAATGGAACTTTTCTGTAACTTTTTGGCTAAATAATCCCTTTGCGAACACTGTATGGTCCCATTGACCTTTCTTTCTCATTTCATTTCATTTTTGTCGTATAGTAGGATTTGATGTGCCAACCTGCTAATTAGCTGCAAAATCTAATAGATCATGGCAATATGTGGGAACTCTATTTTAGATTCCAGTTATCATGAGTGAATGTTGGGGAATCCCGGTTGTTTTCTACTGTATCCTTAATTTAAGGAAGGCAAACCAAGTTGCATATAATCTTGAACATTCACATTTTAATCATACCACGAATGTGAGTTCAAACATTTAATCGGTAACGTTGCAATTTCTTTTTGGGTTGCCTGTTTTATTTTTGTTTTCCTGGAACCGGATATATTACTTGAAGGGACATGCTATACTGTTATATTCCCCATATCACCATACAGCTCTAAAAGCTGACGAGTAAGAACAATACTGTTATTTCTGTAAAATCTCTGAGTGATGAGTGTTTTCTTGTCATTGGTGGGCTAATGAAGCTTAGGTTTATTATTCATTGATTTGTTATTTCGTGAAAGCTCAGTCGGATCTCTGCTTTTTTTCTTGTAGCTGTTGTGAAAAACAACAGTATTCTTCTCATTACTCAGCTGTTGCAAAGTTTGGACCCCAAAACAATGGTTTAATGCTTAAAAAGGGCTTTAGAAGTTTCAAGTTGCAAATCACCAAAGTAAAACCTATCTCTAAAATAAGCTCACTGCATAGCCCCCAATTTTTCTATTGAAAAATGATCAAAATGCGAAATTATATGGTAATCCATTTCAAATCAAAATATAGCAAACAATCAAATAATAACATCGCCTCCTAACTGCAAGAAATACATGTGGTAACAATACTTGCACAATCCTAAACATTTCACAAAAAAAGACAATATCCAAAACTCCAAAAAGAAACTAGTTTGCCATGTTATTCACAATACCCAAAACCATGATGAACCATGATGAGGAGATAACATAATGCGTGCCAAGGCACATCAGCGTACAAAGATATGAAGTGTAGAGAAGAAAGGTAGGGCATATGCCCGACCATACAGTCTTGCCAACATCCATGTTTTAGCATGTCACAGGGAGTTTGCCTTAATGAAGTGCCCATTGAACGTAATGCAGGGGAAAAAATATTTGCCTCCAAATATTCTGGACGAGGAGGACATGCCCTTATTTTAAAGAAGCCTTGACATAATCTACTTTGAAGGTTTGAATCAAGGGTACATCTGTCCACCTAGCGGGGATCAATATATCCCATGCTATATGTTATTTAAGACCCTTAAACAGGGTCAATATATCCCATGCTATATGTTATTTAAGATCCTTAACAGGATCAATATATCCCATGCTATATGTTATTTAAGACCCTTAACAGAGCCTGACACAGTACCATGACATACATCCACATCTATGCATAACATTAGACCATCACCATCCCTTTGCTGGCTGCATCTTGTACCAAGGTATTTCTCATTGAATGCAACCTGACGACGAATATGAAATAGAGATATGCAAAACATTGATCGCCTATTCTGATCTCAGGATGCACACCCATTTCCCGTCATCAACAAGTTGGCAACCTGCAACAAGTCGACAAACAAATAGCGAGCTTCATTTCCTCTCCTTTCTACAGCACATGGCAACTCGGAAGCAAGCTTCATTTCCTAAATTGCAACTGACGAGGACTTGCAACAGCTTCTCGAACAATCCGCTTGGAATGTTTGGATGTTTGGCTTCAACAATGTTTGTTTCAAAATTTATTCAATTTTGCTTGATCAAATGTAATATACTGCTCAGACTAGTTGCTACTCTGAAACTGAGCAAAATATTAGTTTCATTGGTGGAATTATTTACAAACATCTACACTAGTAAATAGGGAACTCCTGCCATGGCTAGTGGTGCAGCGACAACCCTGAAAGATGAGCTTAGATGTAGATCCTATCTAACGAAGCTGAACTCGAGTTAAAAGTGTCATTCCAAGCGTCATACCATGGACAGAGCACCAATCTTGAAAGTTGAAAACTTTGTGGCCCTCCTATCAAGACTGTATCTTTATCTTCGGCATTCTGGACTTCAATGACTTTAAAAATTACTAATTAAACCAACAAAAATTTTAGTAAACAAATAAATCCAAGAAATTTGCACTTCTTAACACTGAACTATTTGCTGCAAATCTCCTAGCTCTGATTTACACTGAACATGGAGGCTTAGTGTCAGATATAATTTAGGTAAATAATTTTTATAGTGATTGAGTTAATTGGTTTTTATTTTTACTCCAAGAAAATATTAGAATGGTTTTTTACCAAAAGGTTTGTGATGAATTCCACCTAATTGGCCGCCCAACCTATTCATGAGCCGAGCGAAAAAGGAAAAAGGAAAAAAGAATGGGGTATTTCTATTGGCAAAGAGTAATACCATGGACAGAGCGCCAGTCCTGAATGTTGAAAAGCTGTGGCTCTTCCATCAAGACCGCATCTTTATCTTCGACATTCGGGACTTCAATGACTTCAAGAATTGTTGATTAAACCAACAAATTTTTAGTAAACAAATAAGTCCAAAAAATTTGCACTTCGTAACACCGAGCTGTTTGCTGCAAATCTCCTAGCTTTGATTTACATCGAACATGGAGGCTAAATGTCAGATATAATTTAGGTGAATAATTTTTATAGTGATTGAGTTAATTGGTTTTTATTTTTACTCCAAGCAAATATTAGAATGGTTTTTTACGATAAGGTTTGTGATGAATTCCACCTAATTGCCCGCCCAACCTATTCACGAGCCTAGCGAAAAAGGGAAAAAGAACGGGGGATTTTTGTTCGCTCCTTTGGTGATTCGATTTGTTTTATTACGGTGAGAAACATGAAGACAGACAGATTAGAAGATTCGAATACAAGTAAAAAAGAGATTTCCATCTTTACCATCTTGCAAATTCCTTTTGAATCATTAAGCTAAAGGAAACTCTTCTAGACATTTTCATTTTTATAGAAGTATAGTGTTTCTGGCCTATAACTGGAAACTCAAATCCTTTTGAATCATTAAGCTAAAGGAAACTCTTTTAAACATTTTCACTTTCATAGGAAGTATAGTGTTTCTAGCCTATACTGGAAACTCTTTCAGTGAATGTAACATTTAGCATACAAACATTATCATATTAAAGTTTCTTTAACTCTTTCAAAGATACCGATTACAACCACATGCCACAAAGACATAGCCAATGGCCAACCACATGTTGACTCATTCCTGGATACTTCTCGGATCAAGGTCTCTTCAATCTTCTTGTGAAGTTCTTCATATAACTATGCCAATTGAGTTTATTAACATATTGTTGAGCAACCAGAAATGCATTCAACAATAAACAACATAATTGTTTTGCTATATAAACTGTTGAAACACATTCAACAATAAACCAGTGTTCCATGGGGACTCGCCCCCCCCCTAGGGGTCTAGTTTCTTCGCTCCCCCGCGCTCCGGGGACTTGGGGACGAGTAGGGGACGTTTCCCCACGCTCCCAAAATGGAGGAAACTCAGGTGCCAAGGAAACGTTTCCCTTCCCTGAGGGGACGTTTCCCCACGCTCCCAAAAAAATGGCCTTGCTTATAGTTTATGATTTAATAGACCTAAAGTGGTACAAGCTACTCATGTTCTGTATGGGGATACGTCTTGTGCTGTCTTTTGGTTTCAACAAGCGTTATTTAGAGGGTCAGTATCATGGAAATTTGCTGGACCATATAGCACGTACATGAATTTTCCCTTTTAAAACTTCTCCTTTTTTTCTCAAGTCATGGTTGGATTACAGTGGGGAGATAACTGGAGTGACAGGCAAAGAATATGAGACATTCAGTTTGTGTTTTTAATTTGCATGACATTTGACATACAAACTATGGAAGCACCACCTATGTCATGTGGGAAATAATTGGGTGGACTATAGACTAACATGCGTTTACTGCAAGCATGACAAAATACTATGGGCAGCAAGAATTCTCAGGAACTGTCGTTATATATGAATTTATACAGTTACAAAATTTACACAGAGCACAGTTGCTCAGCTTGAATTCTCAGGTCTGAAAATTATTTTCACCCCTGAAATACACTGCTAGTTTGAAGTTTGAACTGCATGGCATTGCTCTAATAAGGTAGACAAATTATCTATGCCATTGTTGGTCACCCAAGTTGGTTCGCAGATGGTCATCCTGTAGTCAATGTCATTTGATAGTAAACTGTCAGAAACTCTTTCATGTGATCTTCTCATCTCTCCTGGAACTAAAACTCTTCTTTTAGCATATGGTGTACTGTCTATATTATATATAATATAACAAACTTTCTAGTTGTTGGATCCAATACAGCTGGACAACCCATCGTAGTTGCCCCTTCTACTGCCAATGCAGTGTTCCTGATCTGTTCATTTACCTTTTCATAGAATTCAGTGGCTACCTTATCAAGCTGAAGCTCTCCCTCTGTCTGACCAAAATCTAAATTAGAATTTGACCAAGCTGAATTAGAATTTTAAATTTATTATTTATATGATATTATAAATTTGGATAATGTCAAATGATATTCATATCAATGATCATGCTTTTGCAGCTTTTCAATTCAAACCAAATTGTCATAGTAGACTCAATTAATAAATTATATTTTATATTTATAAATTTTTAAGACCCTGACGCTCCCCCACGTTTCCTAAAAAATGGTAGGGAGCTTTTGCATAGGCCGCTCCCGCACCCTCTCGCTCCCTCGTCCCGGAACCTTGGTGGAACATTGCAATAAACAACATAATTGCTTTGCTATATAAACTAATGAAATTTTTGCTTGCTCTGCTACTTCATGATTTGGAATCACCGGTCTCTTCACTTCATGATTTGGAATCACCGGTCTCTTCAGTTTCCTTGTGAAATGCTTCATATAACTATGCCCGTTGAGTTTATTAACATATTGCCGAGCAACAAGAAATGCATTCAACAATAAACAACATGATTGCTTTGCTATATAAACTGATGAAATTTTTGCTTGCTCTGCTACTTCATGATTTGGAATCATCTTCCCTCTGTTTAAATTTAAGCTAAAAGAAAACGAGTAGGCATAATATAGACATGAGATGAATTTTAAACCAGAAAATGTTTGCATTGCTGCTGACCGTAATAGATATTAAGAATGTAAGGGGTTGGTGTGTTTTTTCAGCCGAAAAGTTTCTTTCGTAGGATGTTTTTATCATCACAGTCGAATCAATTTAGATCCTAAATAGATCGAAATGCCAAATTGGTTCAAGTATACTTCCGAATTGAAACTATACTAAATTAGAAAACGAGTAGGCATAATATAGATATGAGATGAATTTTAAACCAGAAAATGTTTGCATTGCTGCCGACCGTAATAGATATTAAGAATGTAAGGGGTTGGTGTGTTTTTTCAGCCGAAAAGTTTCTTTCGTAGGATGTTTTTATCATCACAGTCGAATCAATTTAGATCCTAAATAGATCGAAATGCCAAATTGGTTCAAGTATACTTCCGAATTGAAACTATACTAAATTAGTCTCCGGTCATAGTAGGGTTTCTAGATGTTTAGAGGTTAGAGTTTTAGTTTATTTTGTTTTAAATTGTGAATTTATAGTGAAGTTGTGCAGAAGTTGAATTTATGTTTTGACTGCAGCTGTATATATCCAATAAAAAAGAAAAATATTAAAATTAGTCTAGATTTATCTTGATTGAGGATCTACAAGTATGAGAGGGACCTAATTTCTTTTTACTTAAAAAAGGTTTGTATCTCAAAAGATTTGATTCCTATAGGCCCTTAGTAGATCTAGAGCGGATTATTCAGAATTAATTAAATTATAATTATTAATTTTATGTTTTATTATTTTATTTTATTTTGACAGAGTTGATCACATTAGATCTCTACCATGCTGGGCTGCATGTTTTTGCAATTTAATTTAATTTAATTTGATTTTGCATGTGAATTTGTTATGATTTTGGTTTCAAAGTTGCATAATAGACGCTTGGTAGATCTAGAGTTGAAATGGATTTAGGTTTATTTAATTATTATTCATGATTAATCAAATTATAATTATTAATTTTATGTTTTATTATTTTATTTTATTTTGATAGAGTTGAGCATGACATTAGATCTCTATTATATTGGGCTGCATGTTTTTTCAATTTAATTTAATTTGATTTTGCATGTGAATTTGTTATGATTTTGGTTTCAGAGTTGCATATCTATTCATATTTATCTAGATACATTCAATATATAATATGCATTTGCCAAGATATGAAAGATTAGATGTAATTTTGTTTATTTAATTGAAGACTATATATTGATGTATGAAAGCTTGTAGCTAGCCTCTTCAGAGAAATGAAGTGCCACATTTTTCAATTTGTTTTGGTATTTTTAACAAGTCACATAGCTTAATTAGTAAGGAGTAAGTGGCCCATAATCCACACATCTTTTTGACTAACAAGGCATTTTTAATTCATTAGCATTGGGACTAGGAATCTTTATTAAAGAAAGGGAGTATCACCTGATTCCCTTGCGTCTTTTAGACGATCCCAAGGTTGCATCTGAAATCTTTCTCAAAGCACTCGGTTTTCCATCTCCCTTTTTAGGCTCACATAGTGTAATAGGAAGGTAGTAAGTAGCTCATCAACCACACATTATTTTCTTTGTAGGTAAAGGACAAACATAACTTAGTGCAAGTAGGGGATTTTGTAAAGGATCGTCACATATGCACATCACTTCACACTTTGTATGTTCACTTTGTCACTTACACACACATTGCACTACACACACTAAGCTACTCTCTACTTTGAACAAAGGGAAGTTTCAAGAGATTTTGTACTTGGTTTATTTGAGCTTATTTTTTCACACCATAAGTGAAGGAAGACACCTAAAAGCAATCATAACTTGAAAAAAAAAATCCCCACAAGGGCGATAAAATAATTTATAGTTTGAGTTAGCACTGTTAGGGGCACGTATCCAATAAGCTACCATGATCATGTTACATTTTGAAACATAGAAGTCTTTTAGGGTGCTTCAAATCCTTCAATCATCCCACGAAAAAAACTACCTGGGCTGCATAAAGATCCGATTTAGAGGGGGTTCGTCTTAGGTTCAATGTGTGTGGTACTATATGGGGCTACCCAACTTGTATAGTACTCGGTATTGATCACTGATTACCAAGAAGTTAAAGACTCAACTACCCCCGTGAGACGAAGGTGTCCTATTGGCCAAATTTTAGGGCATCTTTCCCTATAGGTGGAGGTGTGGGAAGCACTAAAGCTTCATTTATTACATTGGTTGATTCTTTTGGCTACTGAAAGCGTCGCCAGTTCTTTCGAGATGTAGCTCCAATACGCATCATAAAAGATATTTCTACAAGGCGCAGTTACTTTGAGAGCGTAAAGGATGAATATGTCTTCATAGGATCTTTTATCATACACAAATCAAATTAAAACCATTTTTCATGTTTGATTTATCACATAACTTAACTTAAAAGGAAAGTAACAATTTATTTTTCACTTTGTTTTATGTATGTAATTTTTTTTTTATACATATACCCCACCATAGAAGTGACACACTCCATTTTAAAAATACATAAATACCTTACTTTTTCATATTAAGAATAATATGACAATGATACCCAAAGCAAAACAAAATAAAACCATTTTTCTTGTTTGATTGATTGCATAGCTTAACTTAAAAGAAAATTAACAATTAAAGGGAAATTAACAATTTATTTTTCACTTCGTTTTGTTTTTTTTTTTTTTTTTTTTTTTTTTTCCACATTCCATACAAAAAATACATGAAATACCTTACTTTTTCATAATAAGAATAATAAGTCAATGGTACACAAAACATTCTAATTCCCGTTTCACTTAAATATACATTAAAATAAATTCTACAAATAAAAATTGAAAGGAAATATTTAAGTTTACGAGCAAAATATTTTTAAATAATAAAAACAATTAATCAAATTACAATTAATTAAGAAAATTGAAACCATTAACTATATTTCATTCACTATAATTAAAAATTCTAATTACTTATAAATAATGTTTCATTTTTGTCCATTAACTATTGTGGAACTGTAATTATGATTGTAAAATATACTATTATTAATACCAAAATTTAATAAAACTTACTTCATAATATATCTTGTACGAATTGAAATATGTTCCCATGTTCCCAAAATACTGTTGTTAATATCTAAATGTAAATTTTGTTATACTAAAATGTAAATAATAAATGTACTTGTCATTGAGATTTTGAAATTTGTTAACAAATGATATATAATTATGGTTTATTAAGTTTTATGTCGTAGGAGCCAAATCAATGTTCTTAACATTTATTTATAAGTGGAGAAAGAAATATAACTAACAAAGTTTAATAAAAGCACATGCATATTGAATAAATAAATAACCTACCAAATTCCTCAAATGAAATGACAAAAGTAAGGCTGTAATCCTTAGAACTAAAATTTTTAGGCAAAGTTTATGTTTGGTTAGAAAAATTCAAAATAATAAAACTAGTGCAGCCATATAAATGAGATGGCTAATACATATTGGTAGATATCAATTTTCAGAAAGAGACATGCCTTTCTCTATATATATCAAAGTAAAAAATTTACTTCCAAAGCTTTTGTTTTTGAAAAAGATATGTTTGATTAGAAAAGTTCAATAAAACTAGTGCAACCATATAAATTTGATGACTAATAAATAATAGACGTCAATTCATAATCAATAAAACACACTATTTTAGTATATCTCATATTATTAAGATTTAAAAAAACATAAAAATCAACTAAATTATAATTTTATTTTAAATTATATTCTTATTATTATTATTAATTACAATTACAAAAATTACAAGTAATACATAAATTAAATATATATAAACTTTAAAAAACATGTAACTAGATTTTTAGTCATGAAGATTCATACTCACTTTACCATAGAGATTTGCTAATGTAAATAACATTTGATACAATATCAAGGCTTATCAATACCACATGACCAAAAACCATAACTTGTTTTATATGACACTTGGTTGTATGACAATTTTTTTAATTAGCCACTTTAATTAAAAAGACAAAAAGAACATAATATTCTAGAATATTCCACGAAAATTAAATCCCTACCACTAATAATTATTGACGATTCAATTAAAATTCTAAAAAATCTACTAATTTTCTTAACTTACTAATTAGCATGTTATAGAGTGGGGTGGTGGGTGATAGAGGGGTTATTACATATCCTATAGGATTAACTGAAAGTGCATTTGTTTGGGTTCTTGATATTTCAATCAATAATCATGCTGAATCTTATACACTATGGAAATGTTTGAAGGCTTCCATCAACTTTGGTTTTCAAATTTTGAAGGTGGTGATGGGTTTTTAGAATCTAACAAGGTATATGGTTCACATTACTCCATTAAACACTCTTTTGGATTTAATACTAAAGTGGGTGAAGAAGGTATCTAAGACCTCTCTAGGGTTAACTTCTTGCATGCTTTAAGGGAGAATAATGCTTTGATCGAGATATATGCAAACCAATCCCCACGTTGCTGACATGAGCAACTATTTGGTTCCACACAATTTTGATTTGGTATGAGGTTCCACCTTTTATTCTTTAGGGATTATGGTTATGTGCTTAGGATTTTTAGCTAGAGGAATTAGATTGCAAAATGAAGTGTGGTTTGGTGAATCTTGACTTTTGGAGCTAGTTGATTTGCATGGTCCTTATCCTATTCTATAACATTAGTAAGTCACCACCATTGTGTCTTGTTTTCTCAAAGAAGATTTATTAAAGGGGATTGCCTCTTGTCTTAATTCACAACATGTTTTAGTGGTTTTACTCTCGATATTGGGGGGTTTGTTGGGGAGAGGTGTTATGTCTCTCCCTTTGATCCCTCTTCGAAGGGCCCCAATTAGCACAACTATTCCTACTATTTTACAATATGTGGGGGTGTATCATCGCCCACACCCACTACCTTTTTCCTATTTCTCTTCCACCATGCCTTTCTCCATCAACCCTGAACCATGCCTATATCCATGACCAAGTGCTCCGACATCTACCTAGGAAGGGCAGTCTTCTCCATTGCCTTAGATCTTCACGATGATAATGAGTAGTTAATCAAAATCTCTTCATGAATTAATAAAATTGATTCTATGCATTATATTTTTTATAAATAATTGATTAATGTAATTTTTGCAAAAATATCAATTTGGAAATTCACTTGGGAGTGCCATACATAAAGAATCATTCTTTGTTTTAAACGAAAAATATTAGAAACTCTCTTAAAAAAAACATAAAGCACAAGTATATGATAAACAAAGCACAATATATCACCTCATGATAAATGCAACTTATTATATAAATAAAAGCAATTTCATGTGCATTGTAAAGAAAGCCATACATACATATATAGATAAATTTTGAGTCTAGGTTAGTACCCATTGGACTTATGGACATATAACGTCCATCTCCTTGTAGGAAACAATCCTAGACCGTAGTTAATAGGTTATAGGAAAGAAAACCCTAGTCCCCACTAGGACTTTCCAATTTAGCATTTTAAAAAGTGGTATACAATAAATAATAAATATTAAAAATTAACACACACTGTCTTTACATAAACTAACTAATCGGTATCTACTTACTATGAATTTTTTTATATGAACGAAAATTATTAATGGATCTATGACATTCGTCAAGGTATAAACCTTATTCAACAATGTTTTGTTTTGGTCAATCATGTCTATAACAAGAATAACACATCAATATATTAAATATATTTTTAAATTTCTATAGAGTGAAGGACCTTTAAAGAGTACACAATGAAATGCAAAGTAGTAGTGCTTCATATGTTGATTAATGGTAAAAGAAACAAAGATCAATTCTTTATGAAGTTTCATGGAACTTCCAAGATTTTACTGAATGTTTGTGTTGTTGGCCATTATTTCAACGACCCAACCATTAGCTAATTAGCTGATTAATGAATGTTCATATTTATACTTTTAACAAAATCAATAAAATATGACACGAATGTTCATATTTATAATTTTAACAAAATTAATAAAATACGCCATTAGGAGAACAAGGGCCAAGTGAGTAGGATGCTGATTAATGTTGTATAAAACTTTATTATTCTTTTATCATGATTAAATTAGTTCTCCCATCATGTCTTCTACCCTTTCTTCTTCTTCACCTTGTGAAAGTCTTGGTTCTGTTAACTAAGAGGCTAAGAAGAATAAGAGAAGGAAGAAGAAGAAGCAACATAATAAAGGGCCTAACAAACCAACCATGGTCGTGAGAGTTGGTAATGTTGAGGAACCCTCCAACATGCAACACAAGCCCAAATATCTTTGCAAGCTTTGTAAGGGTGCTCATGTTCTTAAGGATTGTTCTGGTATACCTAGAGTCTTAGAAGTGCGGTTTAAATATTCTCGTCAACTTATGGTTGATCCATTGACTAGTGATTAGAAAGTTCTTGGGGAAAAGGGTAAAGTTAGTTTTCCTTGTAGGTTATCTGAAGGGAGGCATCAAAATCACCTTTTCCCTCACATGGATGAAGCCTCTACATTGTCTAAATCAACTTTGTTAAGAATGCCCACTTTTTCTATGGATAATGCGTCGAGTCTTGCTCCCTTTGGTAAACTTAGTTCTTTCTTGATCAAACTCAAAGTGGTGTGACATCCCTACATTAGTTTTGACCCAAATCGCTAATGTAGGAGATTACAAAACCTTCCCCCTTTGAGAGAGGTGTTTTGTCTCTCCCTTCAGTCCCTCTTCGAAGGGCCTCTATTAGCACACCATCTCATGCCTCGGTTTTGGGCACATCCTTGCTTTTATGAGATTGGTATGTTAGGTATTGCCCTTCAACCCCTTCAACCTCAACCACTCATCACAAGTTGTACCATGAGACCAACATGATGACACCACCTCCAAAAAGACATCATATGCCATACATGGTTAGTCTAATTTTTTTAGAAATCTCTAAGTTGATTAATAACCCAAATATTACCTTTACCAAAATGGTTTACCTGAAAAGTATAAAATATTTACCTAAAAATGTGATTTGTATGCTTAGTGATATTCATTAATCAAGACCAAATATTTACTCAAACCAAATTATTTTCAATGCAATTTTTATAGGTATTTGAATAATGACTAAGTGGGAGAGGATTAATGGGTTGGAAGTTGAAGACTCAGACGATATGATTGAATTTTCAGCAGAAGACTTAACATGGACAAAGATTGATGGGAAACAAATTGCAATTATTCCATATTGTTGACTTGATGATTTTATAAGAGTAAAGGAATCGGGTGAATGTGCACCCAATCAATTTCTTCTTAATTCTCAACGAAGTAAAAAAGTAGAGCATATCGGACAAACACATTTTTCAACATATCTCGAGTACATTATGTGAGTCTTTATATATTTTTTCAATATACGTATACTTTTTTTCAATATGCATAAATGCTATGTCTAATTTGTCGTAAATGTTTTATATATAGTTATTGGTGTGCATATGGTCTAGAGTGCAAAAGAATAATTATGAGTGCATCCTCAGATCAAAAGAAAAAATGCAATCAACATGAAAGTATTAAATTTGGTTTCAAATGTCACTTCATTGTGTGATGACTTCAACTTAGACCAGATGATGCTGTAATAATATATACTACATGTAGGCATATTGATAAATCCAATGTTGTTTTTCATGGAAAAGATGCAATCGACAGGCCTATGATATTATGTTATGCACCACATTTAACAAGGGATATGCGATCTATTGTCCAACAATTAATCCAAAGAGGTTTTAATGTTATAATTATATGGGACAAGTTCATCTTTGATGTGAAGGATGGACTCGGTGAATTATACACAGGGACATCTCGAGATACATACATGACAAGACAAGATATATTAAAAATTTACAATGATACCATAAGGCTAGAGTATGTTAAAGATCAAAGTGATCCAATCAATGTAGAATGTTGGTATAAGGAACACCCTGAGAGCTTTTTCTTCTACCAGAAACAAGATCTTGTTGAAAACATCGCTTTTATCATAGGCATATAGACAAAGCGGATGCGTTCAATGATGCTAAAATATTCTCACAACAATATAATCTCAATGGATTCAACATTTAGTACAAATAAGTATGGGGTGAGTACAAATTTATCTTAAATCTGTTTCATTTATTCAACCCCATTTTAATGCATGTATCTTATATAAATATAATTATGTACTTGGTTTGTAATGTAGTATCAACTTTACACCTTAATGGTTTTCGATGAACATCACAATGGGGTTCCAATAGCTTGGGTGCTATCATCATGCAATACTATAGCTGATATTTCTAAATGGATGTCAACTCTATTTTCCATTGGGAAGAAAGAGCGACCAAATTAGCACATTCAAGCCTTCATTATAGAGGATGCGATGCTACTGCAAAAATTGAAGCGTTAAGGTGATGTGTTTATTATTTTTATAAGAGACATAAAAATATTGTTAATGTATATTTTCTTTAAACATTATGTTATTCCAGGTCTTCAATCAATTGTACAATATTATTATGTGTGTGGTATGTTCGTCGTGCATGGTTGAATAATGTTGTAAATAAAGTCCAACGAAGGGAAAACCAAATCCACATTTTCGTGCTTTAGGAGAAATCATGCACACATGTGAAGATGATAAATCTGTAAAAAAGGAAGTTGGAAATTTCTGAAGGATTCAGTGACCATACAAAGTTTTGGGAATATTTTAAAGCAACTTTATTAGCCAACAACAAAATATGTAAGTTCTTATAAGTGGCTTTAATGAATCTATTTTGCATGTCATATGTATCGTTATTAATTCATAGCTAATAAATTTATTTTTATAGATATGTGGGCCAAAGCATATATAAATTTTCCACATTCCAATCAAGATGTGAATAATGCAATTGAGTCTTACCATCGGTATATCAAGAAAAGGTACCTAAGTGAGAAGAAAAATGCATGCCATATGCGGGTTGATTGGTTAATTTATGTGTTGTTGACAAAGGTTGTATTATATTACAATCATATGCAAGATTTAAAAGAAGTTGGTTTTGTATGGCCTAGAAAAATTCAGGAACAATTGAATTCATCGAAGTGTAGAGCTTACCAAATCCCAAATGAGAATTGTGTGCTTGATGAAAAGACTAACATCAATTATTGGGTTCATATCCAAAATAAGAATATTCGTGATATTTGGTACAATTTCATATATAAAGATTCCAATCTACACTTCTGTAATTGCAAGTGGGCCTTGAATGGAAATGTTTGTAAACTTGTATTGAAATTTTAGATGCTGGTGAGTAACATTAGTTTGGGTGAAAATGTACTACCTAATGTCACTAATCCTACTATAGAAAGTCCTATAATTTGATTTGATTTGAATGAATCACCTATATGGGGCCCAGAAATCCAAACAGAGCTTCTGCCATGCTTTGATTCTCCTCCCAATCTAAATTATCATAATGAAACAAGCATTGATGATTTATATAATTTCTTATATAATGCTGAATCAACCAATGTATGACCATATAGTGCATTATTTGAAGCTGTTGAGAGGAAACATGTTAACTTATGAACTCATGAGAAATTGAGATCCATAATACCTACAAATTTGGAACAAGCATATGCATTGAACAACTTGGTAGACAAAGCATGTCAAGAATACAACATAATGTTTTTCAATACTATAACTCCATCCAAGATCACTACCAAGAGAAAACATAGTTTCTTGAGCTTAGTCAATAAGAAAAGGCAATGTGGTCGCAAGTCAAAAGCAGGTAAATATAAACTACAATTTGAAAGGGTTGGATGAGTTCGTGCAAAAAAAGAGAGCATGAATGAACAACTAGAGTTATCTTCTCAACAACAAAGAAATGTGGACCACATGCACGTGTTAGTGCAACATTATATTATACACAAAAATGGTATGGAAATTTGATGTTATGTATTGTTTTATGTGAAACAAGATACATTATCATTTGCAATGCATATGCATAACTATATGAACTTTTTTGTTGTTAGAATTGAGGGACCAACTTGTTGACTTCAATTATTTGATGAGCATGTTGTTGAAAGAAACTATAGCACCGGGAACATTGCTCCAGTCATTACCATCCCAATTTCCTCCCTGAGGGTGCTTCCCCCTATTGTACAACCATTGGGGATGTATTGTCAGCCACACCCACCACCTTTTTCCTTCATAAATTCTCCCATGCCTATAACCGCCTCCCTAAATCCTTCCCAATTCCCTCGCCCCAGTGTTATTCCCACTATCATACAACCAATGGGGATGTATCATTTCCCAAACCCATTACCTTTTTCCTATTTCACTCCCACCATGCCTTTATCCATCACCCTTGAACCATGCCTATATCCAACACCAAGTGCTCCACCATCTACCCAGGAAGGGCAGTCTTCTCCATTGCCTTAGATCCTCATGGTGAGAATGAGTAGTTGATCAAAAACTTATCATGAATTAACGAAATTGATTATATGCATTTTGGATTTTACAGCTAATTGGTTATTGAATTTTTGCTGCAATATCAATTTGGAAATGCACTTGGGAGTGCCAAGAGTGGTGAGGGTGACTTATACACCCAATTTCCAGAGCATTCATGAGATTGTTTTTCCATTATATCATTCATGGGCATGAACTTCCATTATCTATGTTGGGAATGAAGTTCCATTTTGTAGAAAAAAATGTATAGCTAGACAAATTTGGAATACAAATACATGAATTTGAACTTGTGTATATGACAATGTCTTCATTGACTTTCAAATTCATGATGTGATTTTGATGTTATATTCTATCAATGTTACATTACTTTTTTTTTTTTTGTAAGTTTAGGTAGTTCCTTTTCTATTTATAAGCCGTAAACTGAGAACACATACATGACATAGGTGGCCACAACTTGTCCAATGGGAAACCAAGCTATGAACCACCTAAAAATAACATAGGCCATCCAAAATTGGTATGTCTGTAGTCTTTCTAGCCATGCTATGTAAACCATACAATTAGAAATAGAGTTTTTATCTACTGTTCCTATAGACATTCAGAAATATAAAAGATACTATCCACTAAAAAAGAGCACACTAAGCTAAAAACAGGATTAGGCTAAGTTAACTCATCCTAATCTCCCTGGTCAGTTTCCACCGTTGCTGGGTTTGCTGCTGAACCCCTATGCACAGGTCCCCTATTTGCTACTCCTGAGGTGTTTCGCTCAATACGATCCAATCTCATGTCCTTCCTGCATAGCTAAAATTGTATGTTCTCTAGGTCCTTCTTATAATCAGGCATGTCTCTTGTTATTAGGGCCATGCCCATAGAGACCTGCTCTACTGCCTTGCATAACAGCTTCTTCATAAGCCAATACAGGTGCAGAGTTTGCTTATACTGAGCCATTCGACCCCTTGTGTTACCCAGGTCAGAGACATACCCCTCCACTCTTCCAATTCTTCCTTAAACTCCTCCTCCTTCACTTCCGCTTCCATGTCTTCAATTATTTCTCATATGCCTTCATCTGTATTTCTCATGTAATCCATGGCTACGTCCTGAATGGTTTCGATCATCGAATGACGACCCTGCCTTTTACCCGGGGTGCTACTATTCTGCGGTTCCAGGCGGTTTCTTGTCTGTCCTTGGTGACCGCGACTATGCCCTCAACCCCTTCTGCGACTTGCTCGAGCCATCTCCCTGCTGCCTTCTATCTATTCACAAGATGAGCAGTGATGTGTTAAAATAAAATCCTCACCAGTCCAAGTGCCCATCCACTCTGGGTTAGGCTTTTCATGGGTACACTTTCCTTTACCTAGATCACCTGGAGGACTATCCCCGCCCCTCCCTTTGTTTCTCATTGCTTTTCCTTCACGCAGATTTTTGTGATCTGCATCTCTCATATTTGCCCGCTCCCCTACTGGAATTCGCCCTTCCCCATCCCAGTTATTCCGCAACATGGTAAAACCCTTAGCCATGATCCCAAATACCCTTTCATCATTCTCATAGGTCTCCTCTTGGGGAGGCAGTAACGGCTTACAAGGGTTCCCTATTGGGTTTCCTTCACAGTCCCTTTTCCTTATGATCTTCTCATTGGCTTCCTTTAAGTGACTGTTATGTCTGATGCCTTTACCCCAGCTTTCCATCCTCATATCCTCTCTGTTATTGTCGCACAATATATACTCCTGCTTCCCCCATTTGTCATTGCTTATTCTTTTACCCTTCTCCTGGTTCCAGTCCCAGCACTCAAGCTCTGTCATGATCTGAGGTCTGGATTGTTCACTCTTCCTATTCCCCTTGACAGGACCCTGTTCGTCCTCCCTTCCTCTATTTTTAACCCCCCCAACATACTACCAACGCTGGAAACAATAACAGGAGGGCAACAATTTACATACCTGGTAGCACGATCCTTGTTTGCTGGTCTAGGATATAGCTCCCTCGTCCCACTCCTTCTGCGCTTCCCTCTCCTTCTATCCTTCCTCTTTGCTCTACTCCTTCTATACTTCTGCATACCACCACCTTGCTACCTCGTCGTGCCGTCATCATTGTCCTTCCCCCCACTCTTCGACCTGACATTCCTTCTGCCATCTTTCATTACCAAATGGCGGTGCCTTTCCGCGTACCTCTAAGCTCTCATGCGAGCTATACTAACTTGTCCTTGTTCCATCATTCCTCTAACACCATCATTATGGCACATTACCTTAATCGTCACCTCGATTGGGGGAATGTTACATTACTTTTGATGAATGTAGTTAGAATGGATTTATTTGTGTCATTTACAAACTATCAAGTTTGCAAGTTAAGTTACTTTTATATTTATATCTTACTCAATGTTGCATGCATGAACAAACATATCATTACCAAGGAACTTTGCTTAGTTATAGTAATAGGTGTATCATGTACATGAAGAGAGCATATATATGGATTTAGATTTATTTTAATTTTTAATTTATGAAAAAGAAAACTAAAGTTGAATATTTAAAGTTAAATTTATGAAAAAGAAAAGTACACCATATATGTCTTATAAGAAAATCTGCAAAAATAGATAAATATTTGAGCCTTTACGACTTCAATACTAAAGATGAAAACTTTATTGATAAGTGGTTTAGTATTATTTAAGATTTTTTTTTTGTTTTTAACAATTCATTTATTTATCTATAGATAGGACTCACAAAATATGTATGGTAACAATACAAAGAAGTTTGTGTAATTTTTTTGAGATGTGGATCTGCCTTAGAGTGGTTGAATCTTTTCCCACATAGTTTTGAACATGTGACATAATGTTCATCCACCCTATGGTGGGTTATCTGAGCATGCATGTGCTCATTGAAAATTTCAACTTCATCAAATCCATCAGTGGCAGATGGATGCAACAATTCACATCTCACTTTGCAGTCATCATCCACATGTGTTTTGTCACAGTGGGATTCACCATCATCTGCACCATCCATGTTATAGTGGATTCCTTGAGAATTTATATGCTCTTGCTCTGCTTCACACACAAAGGCTTCAACTTATCTCTTTGCAATCTTTGTTACATATTCTTCATCCATATGCATGCTTGCATAATGGGTTTCAATTTTATGGTCTTGATAACCATCATCCACTTTTGAGTGGGATTATCCAAGCTATGTTTTCCTCTCAGAGTCTTGCTCATCTACTCTCAGATCTTCGATTGACTCAACAAATTGTCACACATCTAGCTGCTGCATGTCACTCCCCCTTGCACCAAATTCTTCTTCCAAAATCTTCCATGTTTCCTTGGAAGTTGTAGTTTTTGCCACCTTGAACATAATCGTTTCATCCATTGCTCGCTGAATGAAACTCAAAGCTAGGGCATCAATAAACGTAGGAGGTGGTAGCACATCCATGCTACACCAATCAACCTCGATTTATTCTTTGTCTTATGCTATACTTCTTAGTTCCTTGGCTGCGACCTAAACCTCTCTAAACACGGCAACAACCTCTGCCTCTTATTTCTTATTTCTTTTCTTAGTCTTCTTCAGTCATTCTTTGTGACCCATCACTGTTGTCTTTCCTCTGTCTTATCGCTATTTTCTTGATTGCATGAGGTTATCTTCTATATCACCCCGGAAAAAAAATATGATTTTCAATATGCACCCCCATAAAGCACAATCTTCACCCAAAACACTAATTTTTTTTGTAAACCGACAAACTTTGCAAAACCTTAAACTCTCTTGTTCAATAAAATCCTTTTTTTCTTTAATTCTCTTTTAATAAAAAATCACTTTAAAAATCTTCCACCAAAATTTCCCACTTTAAAAACCCAGTATAAACCTTTCCTTTATAATTCTTTTCACACCATGCACCTTTTTAATATAAAATACATTTTTTCAAAAACTCCACAATCTTCAAAGGTTTCGAATAGCCTTTCGAAAGCTTATCAAACAACTTTCCAACTAAATTTCCTTCTCAAAGCAAGTATGGAATTCTTAAACTTAAAACAAATATTTCAAAAGGAACTCTCACGCATTAAAAGGAAAGTCAAGAAACCCGCGTGACTTTAAACTTTCTCTTAGTCAGTTAAATAGGATCTTTAATTTCGCTGAATGTCTGATCCCAAATCTTTGACAGCCCAAATCTTGTGACAGGTGGCACGTTAAATATTTGGGAACGTGGCTTATCAACTGGAAAACGCCCAACCTAAAACAACTCAACAGCGGATCTATCGACGATGGCCTATATGGCGGCACGAAACACTGGTTTATGACCTGACGGCTGCGACCCCTGTTTTAAAAAAAATCGGCTAGGCTGCGGCTTTTTGACTCTCGGTCTGCATTATCCTTCACATGGTCTGGCGCTGCAAGTTGCGGCGGCATAGTTTTGCATTCTTTAGATTTTCTAGCTCTGATATTAATTTGTTGGAAAGTAGAAAGGAAAAATACAAAAATTAACACACACAAATCGTAAGAGTGATTGCTCTTCTCTATTGATCACAATAATTTGATTATTACAATGATCACAGTGAGAGGTGTATAAATTATATAAATTATTTTGGGCTAGTTACTTGATCAAAATAACTCAACATGCATACACACTCTAAATTTGACTTTTCCCAAACTATAACTTAACTTGAATTCACTCGACTTGACTCAATTAACTAACTCTCCTAAATTCAGCCAACTCTGACATGCACGAGCAATTACAATTTCTAACCGTAATCAATCACTAGTATTTCCAAACTAGCGCTTAGATGTGTGGACGCTAAACCTTCCTTCAGGTTGAGTGCGAGTGAAGTAGTAGTTGATATAAAAGAGGTCATCCTGCATGAGAATGAGAATAATGCTCATCTTCGAAATTCAAAGATGATTCATATACAATGTGAAGAATTATCGGGCAGCGCTTGTTGTTCAAAGATGGACGCCATGGAATGGGAAGACAACAACTCCAACCTCTCTAATGCAGGAAGATGATTGAAACATCAAACATATCCATTCAATAAGAATCTGCAATCGTCAATCTTAGTTTTATTTCAATAAGAATCTGCAATCGTCAATCTTAGTTTTATTTGCATTTACTTCGATAATGGTGGTCCGGAAGACTTTGCTTAAATGATCTATGTATGTATGCAAAATGAGATTGGTGCATTAAATATCTTATGGTTTTGTAAATAAGACTTTCCTCGCCTAGCTATTTAGTATTCAATGTTTTGGTTGGTTGTACATGTTATCAGATTTGTACAAATATTAAGTACCATGCACCACACTGATGATTGACTTAGTGCCATTTCATTTTGTCTATTGGATGAGAATAAAATGATATTCAATGAACAAGAAGAAAATGAATTGAGTCAATCATGGGCTTTTGCACCATGCACTCAGCCAATGATTGACTCAATGCCTTTTCATCTTATTTGTTGGATAAGAATAAAGTGATATTCGATTGATGAAATCAAAAAGCACTAAACCAATCATTAGTTTTGTGAACGATACTTAATATTTGCCTCTATATATCACCCATTATAACATTGGTTTGGTGGATAGATATAACCTTGAACCAAGGCCTCTAATAATCCAATAAATATAAAAATAATGTAATACTAACCAAAACAAATAATTATGTAAAAATTTATGCGTGAAAATAAACAAGATAAAACTAATTATAAATTCCAACTCACATCAATTATTAACATGTAAAAATGACAACATTAATATAATTAAGAACATACTCAACCAAGTGCAAAAACCATAATATTTATACATCTCAAACATGCTAACCGTATATATTCCAAAAACTTATCCTTCTCATAAACTTTGATACGATCTTTAATCCATAACAGTAGTTACAATTTGAATCCAATATTTAACCTATAAAAATGACAACATTGATATAATTACGAACCTACTCAACCAAATGCAAAAACAGTAATATTTATACATCTCAGACATGCTCACATTATATATTCCAAGAACTTGTCCTTCTCATAGGCTTTGATATGATCTATAATCCATAACACTAGTTAAAATTTGAATCCAATATTTAAACAGTGTAACAACGTTGGCATGCTTGCATTATATACTCCAAGACTGTCTTTCTCATAGGGTTTGATATGATCTATAATCCATAGCATCACTTACAATTTAAATATAATATTTAAACAAGTGTAACAACATTGGCAATGGTGATGTCTTTGTAGTTGGTGAAATGATTAAGTATAAGAAGTGATGTCCTATAGTTAGTTAGTTAGTTGTTGAAATGAAGTTAAGCATAAAAATAGAGCTATGGTGTGATTATTACTTAATGTAATATACTAGCTAATTAATTGAATGGCTACGAAAAGTTTTTTTTTTTTATTAATATAAAAAGCTTGTTATATTACTTAATATGATACACAATATAGCTAATTAATTGAATGGCCACGAATTTTTTTTTTTTAATATAAAACTTGGAATGTATAGGAAAAGAATATTATTTTTCAATATAAAAAGTGGCACCGTAACAATTCTAATAGATTAAAGTACCCACTGACTTAATATTTGATGATGAGAAAATTGCAAACACCGAGACCACATTGAATCCTTTTGCTAAGTGGGTTCTCTTGTCATTGGGGAGAAATAATTTGAAGTAACTATCTTTATTTCGAAACCAAAACAAAATTTAGAAGTATATAAAATATATATTTTGTTCATACAGTGATAGAGAATATGGAAAATACTTTACAACAGGTTTGGTGTGTTTTAATGAGATTGAAAATGTTATTTTAAGATTGAAGATGAATCATTTTAATTTTGATTCAATTCTTTTTAGCAAAAACTATAAATGTGATTAAGTAGGAATTGTATGATATAACTTTGCTTTTTGAGATGTTCATGGATTAATGAATTTATATTAAAATTAATTTTCACTTAAATAATGACATTTGAGGTGTAAAAAGTGTATTTTGGTCATTGAACATCATTAGTGCACCGTAGATAATATAATTTTCATGATATTGGAGAGGGTTGAAGGATTCACAATCTAACATCTTTCCCTCAATCAAAAGTCTAAATAGTTTTTCTAATAACCTTTGTTATCTTTAGTCTAAAATTATTAAATTGAGTTTTAATGAAGATACGCCTCAAAAACCATCAATATCTAAATATCTAGAAGTTATTAGTTGCTATGTCTGAACATTTTTGTTGAATAATTGAAATTATTTTCTATTGAGGAGACCAGTTGCATACATGGTTGATTGATTTAACTAATAAGACTTTGAAACTTGAAGCTTGATATCTGATGTTTCTTCTTGTCAGTTGCAAGGTGAGAAGTTTTCAATAGTTGATTCTTGGAAGGATCTAAGCTGGGGTTTGGAATTATGTAGGTGGTGGTTTTTCTAGCTGACCACTAACCATCTTTCATGGAAACTGGTGATTTATGGTTTACCACTAACCAAATTGCTTTGAATAATGCGGTAGTTTTTGGATGAGCACTAACCAATATTGATGACCACTAACCAATTTCACTTCATCAATTTACTTCCCCCCCCCGCCCCTCCCCTTAAAGGTGTAGGAGAATTTATTTTATCACTGTGCTCCCCTCTTTAGGTGTGGAGAGTACCACCTTTGACTCTTGTGTCTTTACCTCTGTTTTGACTAGGCGGTAAAACTGATGTTGTTTCTTCACTTATTGATTTCTTCCCCAAGAATTTATCCATCCATATTGAATTAATTTCTTAACTTTCTTATGCTTTCAACATCTTTCTAATGAGATGATTTGTCTTCCCACAATGAGTACAATGATGGAGACCAAAAGATTGACTCTCCAAGTGACCATTTCTCTACCAATGCTAGAACTTTTTATCAGTACTATAATAACCCCGAGGTAAAGTTTCATGTAATAAAAGATAATAAAGGGAAAATAAGACCAAGGTCATGGGACACATATTCCAAGATGAATGTTGTGAAAAACACTTTAGTGGACATCACTTTTGGTTTATTTATGGCTATGGATATTGATAAAGGAAAAAAGACAATAGTTGACATTTAATTATGGAAATAAAAAAAAATGGAGAAAAAGAAGGTAAAGAGACACAAATATGCATGCTAAGGCATTTAGAAGGAAAATGGAAAAAAAGGGAGACATCAATGATAAAAAGGCACTGGAGAATCAATTGACAACTTTTAATAGCTTTTGGTCATTACATATTTTGTCAATTTAGTTTTGGCTCTCTCTGTTCGTTCTCTTTCTCTCATACACTCTTGCACACTTAGAGCATTCTCGGAGCACTTTTGCATTCACTTGGATTTGGAGAAAGACAAGTAAGAAAGAAAAAGAAGGAAAAGGACAAGCAAAGGAAAGTGAAGGAAATCAAGGAGAAGGTTGGATCAACAACTTTAGCAGGAGGATTTTGCAGGTGACATGTTGCATTTGTAATTTCCTAGTTGAGGTGTGAATGCATGGTACATGCATTTTTTTATTTGGTTCATTTGTTGTCATTGGCACGGGTTTCACCTGGTTTGATAGTGATTTCAGCCTTGCCTTTCCATTTCTTGGATAGCCATGGTGTGATGGGATGCATTCTTGGTTGAACTTTGGATTGTTAGAAGGTTTTGGAATCAGGTGAAGTGGTCTCAGGAAAATTCCGAAGGGTTGAGGTGGAGATGGTTTTCTTCAAGAATCCTTCGACAGGTGGGATGAGACAGACAAATTCCTCAATGTATGGTGAAGAAATTTTGAGGCATCTAAGCTTGGTTTGGTTTTATGATCTCGGGATTGGTTTAGGTGAGATCATCGTAACTTGAGGGTGGAGGTGGTTTAAACTATGGATTTTCTGTTTGGTTATATCTTGGTTTATCCCATGAGATCCCACATTCATGCTTGGAATATGGCATAGGGGTGATTGGTTGAAAGAAATATTTGGTTCAGTGAAATCTATGGCGGGTGGTACATGGAAGTCCCTAACTTGGTTGGCTTTTGCATATGTTAATAAAAACTATTTTCCTATTCTAATCTATGAGCACTTGTACTTGTTATTATGTGGATTTTATGACTGATTTTTCATGGTTAATAGTCTGCTTATATATTGGTTATAAGCATGGTTCTATGATATGCTCTAGCTATGGATATTGTTCATGATTTGATAAGTATTTTAATGATTGGTGAATGCATGGGCTAACAAGTGTTGTTGCAAGTACTTGAGAGGGAATTATACCTTCTTGGTGATTCTCAGATGAAGTTCAAAGATTTATGATCGAATATTCATTCATGACATGTAACTCATCTATTTACCATATGTTTGATGAATTTTCTAATGTGTACTAGGCAGTCTAGGTCAAGTTCTTGCTTCAAGTTTTAATGTTTATCATTGTTGTCATGTTATTTATGATTATGGAAAGTTAAAAGTGTAGAAATTTGATAGAATTGCAACTACTCAAGAAATTAATATAAAATCAAGAGACACAATTCTACTCTACAACAACATGCATAGACATGCAATAGTCAAAATCACAAATACACAATGATTTCTAGGGGGACCCGACTAGGAAAAACCCTTCAAACCTCTTTGCATTAATCAAATGAATAGAGAATCTATTACAATTTCTAGCTCTAATTGTGAGCTCAACCTGGAAAATAATAATTTTTCTCTCTGCTCAATGAGAAACTTTAGCCAACATTTAGCCAATTCTTTGCTCACCTAGCCTCTAATTTCCTTGCACAATTTATGAGGAAATTAGCCCCCATTCTTTAGGAATTTCCTCCAAATTAATTACAAAATTCGCAAGGATTGATCATTGATTGCATGCGACACCTATACACTCAAGACTAGTCTACAACTGATATTACACTTCCTTTTCATCTCCACTTCAACCGAGGAATTCAAATTCCTCACATGCACTAGCTATTCTGCATTGGTTGACCAGTTAACTAACAGAGCTCCGAGTTAAACTACTGTCCCACTGCACCACTGACCTTCAAATGAATCCAAAAATAGTTAGAGGCCAATTAACTGAATACAACTGAAAATAACTGAACTGGATTACTAAAATTTAGTAATCACAAATACATAACTGAACTCCAAGCCCCTTAACTCGAATTTACTGAGCTAAGTGATAAGAGTCATGTCACACTAGTTAACTACCTCCAAGTTGTCCCACTGAGGTGGAAATTCAATTTACTCAATTTTACTAAGGCTAAAGTAAAATTGAGTGATGTAGGAGCATCCAACTAAAAGGCGACAACTGGAATTGACTTCTTCTGCTGGACATAAGACGAAGTTTTTGAATTTTATTTTATTTTGTTTTAAGTTAAATTTGGGCTAACATAGCCATTGTAATTTGCAATTAAAAGAACAATTATATTAGGGTTAGTTAAAGTGTTAGGGATTAGTTTCAATAAATTATTCGCAAACTAAAAGATAGTTTCTCAACCATATGGGAATGCTGGAAAGGTACAAAACAAAACCAGATCCACCTAGGTGAGGGTCTACCATCTTACGGAAGAAGAATAATCAGAAATAATTGATTTGACAAACTGTGTGTGAAGCATTTTATTATCATAATTTCTCTGTAATTATATGTGACATTCTCGACATCTTAAGGCTAAATAGATTGTTAACCACATACTGAGTTCTGTTTGATAAAGAAACTAACCACACAAGAACTAGGACCATGAACCAAGATGCATTCAAATTAAACAAGGAGGAACATTAAATTATCTACAATCGAATTGAAATAGGAAGGAACAATGTATTTCAAATCAAGATTACAGTTGAAACAAACTGAGCGAGTACAACATTGCAAAGAAGATACCACAGGTACATTTTACAAAATTATTTTGATAAACAAAATCTAAATTATTTTCATTTCAAAGAGTCCAAAATATACATCGAATTGGCCGTAACATTGGACGAGCTCCAGACGGTATTGAACAACAAACCCAACAAAGTTTTATAAAAATATACGTATTATCAAACGACTAGGTTCTACCTTGCTCACAAAACTGATAAAGTATTCAAACAAACCCGAGACAAGCACAATACTAGTCAAGAATATGATATGACAAAAACCCTCTTGGGGTTTTAAGTTTTTTAATGTAACTAAACTACCAGTCACAAACGAAAGGCCCTACCCTTTTTTCACAGGGGAGATTTGATCTCGAAGTTAGAAAGGAGCTATCCAAGTTCGATACCTGCAACCACAAAAAAATACCCAAATAAAAAAGACAAAGAAATACGATTGACAGACAAGACTGCAAAGAGAGGAACCGAAGAATTTTGTTGATAACTTACTTGGAGAGACAAGTCATTGAACCAAAAGACAAGAAGACCAAAATAAGCACCAGCAAGACTCCGTCACAGTGAGGTTACAAAGGGTTTTTACCTGCTCACGAAGGAGCCCAAAGATCAGTAAAATGAAGACAAATGTTGATGGAAAGAATTAGAACAAAAGACTTACCTATGCATGACGAAGACGAGGTGTGCAGGAGCGAAGCCGAAGCCTATTAAACACACAGAAGACGGTTATAGTAGTCACATACAGGACTGTGGAAATCCGAGCAGAAGTTGAAGGATAATAGTAACAAAATGAACAGTGTTACCAAGCATGTGTGTCTTGTGAAGATAGAGACCCCGCAAAGAAGAAGCCGAAGCCATTTCACACAGACATAGAACCTCCACAAAGCACAGGCGATCACAGGGTCAAAACCCTTGTCCTCTCATTTCTCTTAGGCCTTGCGACGAACAAGCAAAAGTGACAAACAAACCCTAAGGACGAAAAAAAGGTCTTTTAACTGGAGAAATAAGCCCATGGATCGCACGAGGGTAATCGCTTAAGGGAAGGGTGTAGGTAGGTAGAATTAATTTCTAAATTAATTATAAGGTCCTTGAAGTACCAATGCCAGTAGTATTAAATTTATTGAAATTAAAGTTTTCATCCTCGAGTTCCCCATCAATTGTGGTATCAGAGCCAGGTTTCTCTTCTTTCAGTGAAGATGGAGGTAGGAAGAAGAGGTCGAGGCATAGCCATCAAAGGAGTAATAGATGAAAGGCTACGAGAAGAGATCAGACATTTGTCTACAGGTTTGGCAACAGTGGAAGTGGGAAGGTGTAGAGATCTTGAAGGTGGATATGACAGTGAGGATGAAAACGTGGAAGCAACAGATGGGTCAGAAGAGGAGGGACCAAAGATCAAACTGTTGAAATTAGTTTTGATGGCTAATAGCAATCCAAGATCAGAAATTTCTAACTATGATGGAAGCTTGTCCACAAAGGCATTGTTGGACTGGATAAGTGAGTTAGATAAATATTTTGAATATGAAGAATTCAGTGAGGATAGGAAGATTAGGTTTGCTATTACCAAGTTGAAAGGACACACAACACTGTGGTGGGACATTGTGCAGACAGAAAGGAGGATATTGAACAAACCATTGATCAAAAAATGGGACAGAATGATTGTGAAGATGAAAAGTAAATTCCTGCCTAAAAATTACCAAATTACCCTTTACAGGCAGGTGTAGAACCCAAGAAAAAAAATGATGACTGTAAAGGAATATAATGAAGAGTTTTATAAAATAAACATGAGAGCTGGGTATGTTGAAGATACCCCCAAGAAGACAACGAGATTTGTAAATGGTTTACGAATGGAGATCCTAGATGAGGTTAGTATTCTTTCCCCTAAGACTATAGAGGAGGCATATCAAAGTTATTTGAAGGTAGAAGGGAAGATTACCATAAAGCAGAATGCAAAAAGAGGACGTGGTTCCGATAGAGGAAGAGGACAGTCCTTTGGCAGAGGTAGAACTGCCAGTAGCAATGAAGAGGGCAGTAGTTTGAAGACTTCGGGACAGACTGAGAGGGAAGGTAACACTAGAGGAGGAAGGCCATACCAACGTGGAAGAGGTAATGACAGAGGTAGAGGAAATGCCTATCAGTGTTACAAGTGTCACAAATGGGGACATAGGTCTTTTGAATGTCCTGAAAATGAGAAAGCTGGACAAAGGGTAGCGTATGTTTCTCAACCTGATGTAGCAAAGGCACCACCACAGGAGGTGGAAACTGTGCCTGAAATAGGAGAAGCCTTGGTGTTGAAAAAGGTTCTACTAAAACTAGCTAAGGAGGTAGCTGACCTAAAACAGAGGAAGGCATTGTTACGGACTGTGTGCAAGTCGCATGGAAAATGCTACAAATTAATTATAGACAGCGGAAGTACCGATAACCTGGTAGCTACTAAAATGGTGGAAAAATTGGGTTTGAATAAGTTGAAGCACCCAAATCCATATAAGGTGTCCTGGTTGCAGAAAGGACACCAACTGTTGGTTGAGGAGTAGTGTGAAGTGGAGTTTCACATTAGCAAGTACAAGGTTAAGGTAACTTGCGATATTATGCCTATGGACATGTGCCATATTCTGCTGTGCAGACCATGGAAATATGTCAAAAAGGTTGTCCAGGATGGGGAGAAGAATTGTTACAGATTTGTGAAATATGGGATAAAGCATACATTAGTTCCCAAGAAAGAAGAAAGTGTTGCAAAAACTAGTGGGATAAAAGCATTGCTGATAGGAGGAAAGAAGTTTATGCGATAGATTGAAGATAATGAGGTAAACTATACAGTTGTGCGGAGACCAAGAGAAATATTGCTACATAATGAAATTACTGATTTTCCTGTGGAGATAGAGGACATGCTGCAAGAGTTTAATGATATTGTGGTAGATGATCTACCAGATAAATTACCACCGAAGAGGAGCATTAGTCACCATATTGATTTTATTCCAGGAGCCAATTTTCCAAACAAGGCTGCTTACTGGATGAGTCCGAAAGACAATGAGGAGATCAGGAAGCATGTACATGAGTTGTTGGAAAAAGGGCTGATTCAGGAGAGTTTGAGTCCTTGTGCTGTTTTGACCTTTTTAGTTCCCAAGAAAGGAGGTGAATGGCAGATGTGCACTGATTACTAGGTGATAAAAAAGATTACTATCAGGTACATGTTTTCCTTACCATTGATGGATGATATGATGGATTGTTTGAGTGGAGAAATGTACTTTTCAAAGATAGATCTGAAAAGCGGCTGTCTATCAAAAGATCAAGATTCGAGAAGGTGATGAATGGAAGACAACTTTCAACACCAATGAAGGCTTGTATGAATGACTGGTCATGCCATTTGGACTGAGTAATGCTCCCAGTACATTCATGAATTTAATGAATGAGATGCTAAAATAATTTATTGGTAAGTTTGTGATTGTATATCTCGACGATATACTTATATTCAACAAGACGAAGGAAGAACATTTTCGACATGTCAGGTATGTGTTAGAAAAATTGCAGCAAAATAAATTGGTGATAAATTTTTAAAAATGTTCTTTTTTCAAGAAAGAGTTGATTTATTTGGGATTTGTGATTTCCGAGAATGAGTTGAAGATGGATTCAGAGAAGGTTGCAACCATAGTTAGATGGCCATCTCCTAAGAGAGTGTTTGAAGTAAAAAGTTTCACAGACTGGCGAGTTTTATTGGAAGTTTATTAAAAATTTCAGTGGAATTTGTGCACCTATGATAGATACTGTTAAAAAGGAAAATCAATATTTTCATTGGATAGAGTTGGCTGAGAGGAGTTTTCAACTGCTGAAAAATAAAATCACTGAAAAACTAGTTCTAAGATTACCAGACTTTAACAAACTTTTTCAAGTTCATTGTGATGCCAGTGGGACAGCCATTGGCATAGTACTCAACCAAGAAGATAAGCCACTAGCCTATTTCAGCGAGAAGTTAAATGAGAGTAGGCAGAAGTACACGTCTTATGATAAAGAATTTTATGCAGTCGTCCAAGCACTGAAGCATTGGAGACATTATTTACTGGCTAATGAATTTATCTTGTTTTCAGACAATTTTGCATTATAGTACATCATGCAACAACACAAGCTGAATCATAGACATGCGAAGTGGGTGGAGTACTTGCAGAGTTTTACGTTCATTTTGAAACACATCAACATCAAGCCAACAAAGTGGCAGATGCATTAAGTAGGAGAAGTTTGATATTTCAAGAAAGCGCGGTACAAGTATTAGGATTCAAACATCTTAAGGACTTGTATGAAATGCATGTAGATTTTAAGGAAGCTTATGAAGCTTGCCAAAATCCACTGTTGAGAGACAACAACCATGGTTGGACTATAACATGCAAGAGGGATTACTGTTCAAAGGAGGACAGTTGTGTATTCCATATGTTCTATGAGGGAGAACTTGATCCACAAAAAGCACAGTGGGGGTTTGGTAGGACATTTTGGCATAGACAATAATTTGGATAAGTTAAGCCACTTTTAATATTGGCCAAGGATGTGAAGAGATGTGCAAAGATTCGTGATCAGATGCAAAGTGTGTCAGCATGCAAAGGGACACAGATAGAATGCAGGGTTGTATACACCCTTACCTATTCCAAACATACCATGGGACTTAGTCAATTTAGACTTTGTCTTAGGTTTGCCGAAGACACAACTGGGATTTGACTCCATCATGGTGGTGGTGGATCGTTTCATTAGGATGGCACATTTCATTCCATGCAGAAAGATAAGTGATGCCACACATGTAGCACACTTGTTCTTTTAAGAGATAGTTAGATTACATGGCTTGCCGAAATCCATCATCTCGGACAGGGATGTAAAGTTCACAGGCCATTTCTGGCGAACCTTGTGGAAGAAGTTAGACATGAAATTGAAATTCAGCTCAACTGATCATCCACCGATAGATCTGCCAACTAAAGTTGTGAACATGAGTTTGGGAAATCTGCTAAAAAGTCTGGTTGGTGAAAATTCCAGACAGTGGGATTGTGTGCTTACACAAGTGGAGTTTTCTTATAATGACTCACCCAACAGAAGCATGAGAAGAAGTCCATTCCAAATCCCATATGGAATGCACCCATATGGAATAATGAGTTGCGAGATTTGGGTCAGTTGGAGCGTAGGAGTGCTGATGGTGAAGATTTCGCGAAGGCAATAAAAGATCTACATGAACATGTAAAATTGAAGCTACATGACAACAACCAAAAATACAAACAAAGAGCAGATTTGAAAAGATAGGAGGTACAGTTCGAAGTAGGAGACCTGGTACTGGCACATTTACGCAAGGAGAGGTTTTCTAAAGGCAAATACAACAAATTGAAAATGAAAAAGATTGGGCTTTGCAGAATCGTTCGGAAGTTTTCTGCAAACGCTTATGAGTTGCAGTTACCTCCATGTATAGGAATCTCACCCATTTTTAATGTGGCAGATCTATACCCTTACATTGCTGTTGATGAGGAAGACAGTTCGGAGAGATGAACACGGGACACCCAGAATGAGGAAGAATCATGGATTAGGCAAATGCCTCCAGCAAAGCCTTTGGAAATTGAACAGATATTAGACACACAGGTGGCCAGGAAGACATAAAGGAAGGAACATTTACAGTATCTAGTTAAATGGAAGGACCATCCTATTGAGGACTGTTCTTGGTTGGATGCTGCCCAAATTCAAAGCACTAGGTACTCTATTGAAGAGCTCATGGACAGGAGCCATAAGTTTAATTTACCTCGAGAGCTTGATGCAGAAGCATCCAACTAAAAGGCGACAACTGGAATTGACTTCTTTTGCTGGACGTAAGAAGAAGTTTTTGAATTTTATTTTATTTTGTTTTAAGTTAAATTTAGGCTAACAAAACCATTGTAATTTTCAATTAAAAGAACAATTAGATTAAGATTAGTTAAAGTGTTAGGGATTAGTTTCAATAAATTATTCTGAAGATAAAAGACAGTTTCTCAGCCATATGGGAATGCTGGAAAGGTACAAAACAAAATCAGATCCACCTAGCTGAGGGTCTACCATCTTATGGAAGAAGAATAATCAGAAATAATTGATTTGACAAACTGTGTGTGTGAATCATTTTATTATCATAATTTCTCTATAAATATATGTGACAGTCTCGACGTCTTAAGGCTAAATAGATTGTTAACCACATACTACGTTCTATTTGATAAACAAACTAACAACACAGGAACCAAGACCATGAACCAAGATGCATTCAAATTAAACAAGGAGGAATAATAAAGTATCTACAATAAAATTGAACCAGGAAGGAACAATGTATTTCAAATCAATATTACAGTCGAAACAAACTGAGTGAGTATAACATTGCAAAGAAGATACCACAGATACATTTTACAAAAATATTTTGATAAAAAAAATCTAAATTATTTTCATTTCAAAGAGTCCAAAATATACATCAAACTGGCCGTAACATTGGACAAGCTCCAAATGGTATTGAACAACAAACCCAGCAAGGGTTTATAAAAATATACGTACTATCAAACGGCTAGGTTCTACCCTGCTCACAAAACTAATAACACATTCAAACAAACCTGAGACAAGCACACTACTGCTCAAGAATATGATATGACAAAAACCATTTTGGGGTTTTAAGTTGTTCAATGCAACTAAACTACCAGTCACAAAGGAAAGGCCCTACCCTTTTCACACAGGGGAGCTTTGACCTCGAACTTAGCAAGGAGCTATCCCGGTTTGATACTGTTGGGTGTGGAGCCTGATTATCTTTTGTATTCAAAGGTATCACTTCCTTGGACCCCAATTCGTAATGGGGCGACAACTCCGCCCGTAAAATATTCGTTGCAGGGGGGGTCCAAGGGGGGGGGCGGCTGCAACCTTTGGAAGCCCTCCCCTAGTGGGGAGATCGGGTGCAGCGCCCCCAAAGCTAAAAATAGATGTAAAATTTCCTTGTAAAATGTTGTAATTTCGTAGTCAATCTGGGTCGTTCATTAGGCAGAGATCGAAGAAGTTATGTTTAATTTAGGGTTTTTTGCCCTAGAAGGCAACCCATCGCTATATATGAGAGAATTGTATTACGTCTATGTAGATCTGTATTTTGGGTGAAGAAGAGAGAGGAGATTGAGAGCAAAGAGGGAATTACAGCAGATCTGTTGTAGGTTATATCTCTTCAGTTTGCTTGATAATATAAAAGGAAGGACTATCTATTTCTCCATGGTTGTAGCCCAAACTGGGTGAACCACGTATATTTATGTCTCTCTTGTTTTATGCGTTTTCTATGTTTATATTTCTGCAATATTTTATGTGTTCCATTGCTCTATAATATATAATTTTCTAACAAATACCTGCAACCACAACAAAATATCCAATCAAAAAGACATAGAAATATGATTGACAAGCAAGACTGTAAAGAGAGGAAGTGAAGAATTTCGTTGATAACTTACTTGGAGAGACAAGTCATCGAACCAAAAGATGAGAAGACCATAATAAGCACGAGCATGACTCCATCACAGTGAGGTTACAAAGGGTTTTACCTACTCACAAAGGAGCCCAAAGATCAGTAAAATGAAGACAAATGTTGATGGAAAGAATCAGAACAAAAGACTTACCTGTGTGTGAAGAAGCTGAGGTGCTCAGGAGCGAAGCCAAAACCTATTGAACATGCGGAAGATGGTTATAAAAGTCACATACATGATTGTGGAAATTCGAGCAGAAGTTGAAGGATAATAGTAACAAAATGAACAATGTTAACAAGCATGTGTGTATTGTGAAGACAAAGACCTCGCAAAGAAGAAGCCGAAGCCATTTCACACAGACATAGAACCTCCACAAACCACAGGCGGTCACATGGTCGAAACCCTTGCCTCTCATTTCTCTCAAGGCTTGTGACGGACAAGCATAAGTGACAAATAAACCCTAAGGACGAAAAACAAGGGTCTTTTAATTGGAGAAATAAGCCCACAAATTCAGCCTGAGATTGCATGAGGGTGATCACTTAAGGGAAGGGTGTAGGTAGGTATAATTAATTTCTAAATTAATTATAAGATCCTTGAAGTATCAATGTTGGCAGTATTAAATTTATTGAAATTAAAGTTTGCATCCTCGAGTTCCCCACCATTAAGTCCTTCTTGCTACATTTTTTTCAACACTGCCCCTTAGCAAGAAAGGGATTTTCAATCACCCCTATCTTTCACCTGTGGAATTCAAATTTACCTCTTAACAATTACTTGTTAAGATGCCAACGTCTTTCTCCTCCATTGGAATGTACTGTAGCAACATAATTCTCCTATGCACACAATCCTGTAGAAATTCCTTGTAGATTCAAGATACTTATGTGATTTTGTAAAACAAAATACTTGAATCTATTCTACTCATCAACAAAAAAAATTAATTGATCGAGAAATCATGAAGCATACAAGAGAAATAATTCAATTAACACATTACAAAATGATTTCTTGGGGAAGTCCACAACTAAAAAACCCCGCTATCTGTATATTGCATTAGTAAAAAAATAAGAGAAGATTACAATGTTTTTCTCAAGCCCGAGCAACCTCTGCACTATCTCTATCTGTCTCACTGCTTCCTAGACAAGCTTTGGCCAACACTTAGCCAATTTCCCAGCCTTCCAAGATCCCACTTCCTTGCGTTGTTCAATGAGGAATTAGGCCCCTATTTAATAGGAATTTTCCTCCATTGGATTTTGCAGTTCCTTTAAGCTCTTCCTCTTACTACATGCACCATCTACACAATTTAAATAATTATACAACTGATAGTACACTGCCCTTGAAATCCAATATTAGCTTGGTAACTCTTAGATCTAACATGCATGAGTTATTTATGATTGAATTATCAGTTAATTGGTTGAAAACATGAAGAAACACCCCACTGTTAGATCTCTTACTAGTTCCTCCATTAGTTGGAACTAGTTTAACTAACTTTAACTCATATAAACTGAATTAGTTAATTACAACTTAAAATAAACTCAACTAGGGATCCTATAAAGTAGGAGACACTCTACATAACTCAATTTATACCCTGAACTCACATTAACTGAACCAACTAGGTTAAATTAACTTACTTAACTCGTACAAGCTGTCTTCTAATGTTGAATTACAATTTTATTCCTAATTTAATTCAAGGGAAAATTAAATCAAGGTTTTCTTGTTGCATTTTGAACACTCCCTCTCAAAAAGAAAGGGATTGAAATCTACCCCAATCCAACACCTTTGGAATGTATTGAATGTAACACTCTTCACTATTGTTGTTGATACTGCAACATCTGCAACTAAAAAGCATCCAAAAATAAATAAAAAATAATCATTGAATCAATTTGCAACTATGTATTGGGAAAATTGTTGTTGCTGACTCTGCTACTGAGCCTATTGTTCTGCTGTGAACACTGCTCTACACTCCTCAATATCTGATTTCCATTGATCCTCCTATTACTAAATAATGTGGTCCCCCATATCAAGGTAATGATCCATGAGACAAAAACACCTCAATGGACACTGCCCAAATTCCTATAACTCTTGGGACTATTGCTTCACATCGCCCCACCTCACACCTGGAGGTATGGTTGCATGTGCTCCCTATTCCCACTTGGCTTTAAATATCCTCCTACTGGAGGTCTTTGACTTATCCTCTTCATCATCATCCTCTTGGTCAACCCAATTATCAACTGGCTGAGGCTTCCTCTTGAGAGCTAAATCATGCTCCCTCTCAACCACAACATCTCTAATCCTTGCCTTGATCCTCAAGGTTGTGCATGCATCTTCCTCTAATGCGTAGAGGCTCTCAACCCTGACACCAAATTGCTTGAGTTGACATGAAGAAAGATGCTTGAGGTAGGCCTTCCCATCTCTTATGACTACATCATGCCCATTGTCTTCAATCCTCAATTTCTTCATAAGTGAAAGTTTCTTGGCTTCATGGCTATTACCAAATAGCTCATTGAGAGTCTTCCAAATAGAAAAGGGAGTCTCTTTTCCATGTATTTTCAAGGCTATGTGGTCTCTCACACCCTCCAGGATGATCCTCATGGATTTTGCTACACTCTTCTTCCACTCGACTAGATCTTTAATATCAGAAGTTGGAGGCTTCGAGATATCATGATCTATGAATTATTTTAGCGGATTATCTTCCAACACTGACTCCATCCTATCCTTCCAAGCAATATAATTCTAACTACCCTCAAGGGCATATTCAAGTCTCAATCCGTAAAAGGACATCTTACTAGCTCTAAAGAATGATTCTACAAATTCTATTCACCTGCAAGGACAACTTCAAATTCTTCTCTTTTAGTTTGATTTCTACTCTGATACCATGTAGAAATTCCTTGTAGATTCAAACTGCTTATTTGATTTGCTAAAATAAATGTTTGGTCAATTTAATGTTCTTAAATTGCAAGCATAAATTATCGACCGTAGTTGGTAAACTTATGAAGTGCAGGGGCACTATATATGCTAGAAGCCTATTCTTTCGTTTAGTAAGATGATGGTTATGTTTGTTTTGAGATTTCTGTTGTTATGTAGATTTTTATTAGAGTTAAATTTCTACAAATTAATGTATTGAAGTTTATATACCATTAGAACAAATGAGAATTAAACTATTGTTATATTAATTTATAAAATCATGTCTAATTAAGTATCATTCTAAAATGTCTTATGTTATTTTATCCTAAAATCATGAATCGATATAAACAACTTGCTACTATGAAATAGAGTATTGAAATTCAAAAGCTTGTCTATGAAATATATACAATTTTGATTTTAAAGAGTATGAAAGAAATTTCTAATTACAAATTGTAGAGCGAAATAAATTCTAATTCCAAAAAGCATGAAGAGGCTAACTGTAATGAAACGAAAAAGCATTGAATAACTAAACTATTTGAAAGACTGTAAGCATAAACGAAATGTGAAATGGTAAACTATGTTGAAAAATGTGCAACAAGAAATGCTAAATTTAGAATGTGTTAAAAATAGACCTGCTAAAAACAGCATGTCTAAAAATAACAGTTTGGCTAGTGAGGTCATTGGCCACATTGGGTGAGAGGTGAAACTGCTAAAAATAGAAAGTTCTAAAAATAGCATTTCTGGGTCCCTTCCTACTTTTAGCACTCCTTGGTCTAACTATAGGAAGTAAAAATGAATTTGGTCTCAACAACAATTTAAAATATTAATTAATTAATCTCCATGACTTAATTAGTTATGGAAAATTAAACTACAAGTCTTTGTGAGATCATGCAATTATTTTCCTCTTGATTTAAGAATTTATTCCTTGATTAAAGGAGATAAGGTTCAGTGCTATATTGAGAGGATCAGTTGACTTAGTTTAAACTAGTCAAGTCCAGTTAGACTAATTTAACAAGTTGTTAAATTAGTGAAAAATAGTTTGTTAATGCTTGCATGCATGTGACAACTATTATTTTAGATAACTGAGGATTCACTCATGGATAATTGTTGCATGTTAGTTCTGTCAGAGACCCAGTTGAGATCAGATGTGGGACAATGTACTATCAAATGCTTGGATATTTCTAGTAAGTACTCCTTGCATGGAGAATGATCTATTATAGGAGATTGGAGGACTTGTGGCCTATATATTGAGGCCTAGTTAGTCCATGATTTTCATCTTCTGATTGAAGATCATCAGGATCTTCTGATTACAGAAAGAGCAAGATAGCTATTGAGCTGATTCTTTTTGTATTGATAATACTGTGTTGGGGTTTTATGCTGGTGCTTTCCCCAGTGATATATTATGTGTTATGTGTGATTGATTTCTCCATATCAGTTATATGTGTTCTTATTGATGTTGCTCATGGTTGATTAAGTTTCCGCTAAATTGTTTGTAGAAGTAGATCAAGTTTTTGCTTTAGTACATTGCATTACCAGGTGATCTACATTGGGAATTTCTACATGGTATTAGAGCTAGCTGATTTGTAGAAAAAGTTCTACGTGGTATCAAAGCTAGCTGATTTGTAGAAAAATCCTACAAAATCCTACATGCTATCGGAGCACAAGTGATCAAGCAAGAACAATATACTAGCAGGAGAAATTCAAAGTTATTATTCAGGATACATCTATTTCATTGATAGCGTTCTATAGTTTGAGGCTTGAGTATGCCCTTGATGGCAACTCAAACTATATAGCTTGAAAGGATCACATGGAGGCAATTTTGGAAGATAATTGCCTTAAGGATTTCATTGATCAAGAAATTCCTAAGCCTACTGATAAGACTGAGCAGGTGGAATGGAGGAAGTGTGTGGCTAGACCTAGGAGAATTCTCTTGGAGGGAGTGCGAGATCAGATTGTCTTGAGCCTCCATGGGAAGGAGACTTTGCATGCAATGTGGAAAACATTGAAAGATTTATATCAGAATAGCAGTGATCAGAGGAAGCTGGCACTGAAGGACAAAATTTGAAAAATCAAGTGCGAAAGGTATGAGACAATCTCTATGTATCTCTCCAAGCTCATCACATGTAAGGATGATCTTGCAAGTGTAGGGTGTTGGGCCGTTAATATGCCATTATTATTATCATTTGTGAATGCTTATTCCACCCATTTATACCATTCTTCATCACGTCATTTGTCATAATTTATCATATAATTCTATTTTACGATGATTTATGCTCTTATGTAAAAATATTATTTCTTCTCCTTTATTTCTAATAAATTGATGATTATGTATGATTTTATCAATGATAGTTTTAATAAATTGGTTGTAACATTATTACCATTTTTAGCCTCCAGATAATTTCCAGATTGAAGATTTGATCATTAAAAGTGCCAACTCAGAAATTCGCTGGAATAAGAAGTGACAATTTTGTGGTTGAGATTATGAGCAAATGAAGCAGAATATGGAAAATCCGGAACATGGGTTTTGTCCAAAACGGACCCAATTAACTTTTTTAAAAGAATGGTTTGCCCAAATTCGACTTTTATGGAGAGAAACGCAGGGTTCTTTGAGCACGTTTTCTTAGATTTGTTGTTGTGACTGTCCTCCAAATCTCAGCTGCAAAGCCAAATTCACCTTGCTCTTGTTGATCAATTAGTTAGAAGCAAACCAATTTTGTAATATAAATCATGTTGTACTTATCTTTATTGTAACTTCTCTATGATCTCTCTATTTAAATGAAAACAGAGATGAAAGAGGGGGATGGAAAAATTGTGGAGAATTGAGGATGAATTAGAGATTCAGAATTGAGGATGGCAGAGAGAATGGATAATGGCTGAGAGATGGATATATTTCTTGTTGTAATCCACTGTAACTCTGTTTTGATATTTTAATATAAATCTGGTTGCCATTCCATCGTTGATCCTGAGGTAACCCAGCAGCATCCGCTGGCGGCTAAGGGCCCAACCTCTAGTGGAGTACGCTGCTACTGCTATATATTATATTTTTTGTTTATGCGTGGTTTTGCTTATCAACTTTATTTGGTAATCTAGTATGTTCTATTATTTTACATCACAACTTTGTCACGTAATCTCATTTTCTGAGACAAAAATATCATATCGATTTTGCAACGCATTGTTATTTCTTTAAGTGCTGATATAAATGGTTTTTACAGGATACCATTGTTGATAAATTGTAGAATATATGTGTTGTAACATTTGACCATTAGTATTACTGAATTCATCTTGGAAATTATGTTTCCTTACGATTGTTAAACTTATAAACGTTGTTGTTCCATTATAAAGACACAGTCATATTCTTTATAACTAAGACTGATAATTGGATTACCATATCAGATTACTATTAAGGCATGCCATGTGTTAAGTTATTGTGTATTTATATTTGACTTTCCAGTGTTGTTTCATATCCCATCATTAATCAATGTTGTTCTATTTCCGTGTGCTGTCCGATTTATTCTTAGAGTAAATATTGTTATTAATTTGGCTTTGTTGTTGTTCATTTCCATTAATTAGAGTTTGCTACTCAGATTCCTTTAATTACAGTTTGATGTCCATTTACTTTGTTGTTCATTTCTGTTAGTTAATTGCAAGAGGTTGCTTTTAAAGAGTTTTCCTAATTTACTTTCAATAGCCGCTTTAGTTCAATTTCTATTTCCTTTTGATTGTTTTAAGCAGGGCTATCAACTGTAGAGAACATTGGTTACTGCTTCCTCGTTCTCAGATTGATTGCCTTGTTCTAGTTGATTTCAATTGTATCAATCTCTAGAGGAATGAGTTATTGCTACTATATCCTCGATTGATGTTTGTTGAGTAAATAGTTGGATTTCAGAGTATTTGAGTTTATGTTGTTGTAGTTAGATTTCTTTTCAAGCATTCATTTACTTTTGTATTTTGAGCACTATACTACATCTTTGATAACATTACTCTTCAGTAAATAGTCGCCTAAGATTGAGTACACTCTTGAAATAAAAAGTCGTCTCTGGGTTGACAATTAATGTGAAGATAATTAGGAGTTAAAAAGACCCTTTTTATCGCTCGACATTGGCGCCGTTTCCGGGCAAAGTGTTGCCATTTTTAAAGAGTAGTGTGCATCTAATGAGTGCCTGTTAGGAAAGAATTGGGTATTAAAAACAGAAGGTAAGAACTTGCGTATAGGAGCATGTAAAAGCCCTGCTGCCCCGCCCGCTTTCCAACATAATTGTTAAAGAACTTAGGGTAAATGTTTGAATTTTTGTGTGAATGACTAAAAAAAAAATTAGAAATTTTGAAAAACAAATCTCATGATTTCACTCAAGTGGTGATGTAAGCACCACCCATTTCACTAACCAATTGACAGGAACATTTGAAGAAGGAGCCTCGAATAAACACATGAAGAACATCTTCTACTATGGTAAGAAATGGCTCACATTTCTACTTTTGAATTTCCTATCAAAGATCTAGGAGGAGTGACACAAATGCACATAATTCCCCTATCTTTACCAAATTTTCATGGTTTAGCAAATGAAGATCCAGATACATTCTTATTTGAGTTCGAAATACTTTGTAGAGGATATGATTATTGTACTAATGATCAAAGATTGAAAGTGTTTCCTCTTACTCTAAAAGGAGTAGCTCTCTGATGGTTCATGAGCCTAGGTGGGAATTGCATCCAATCATGGGAGGGCATGAAGAACATATTCTTGAAGAAGTACCAAGACTATTGCAAGGCCAATGAAGATATTTTCAATATGATACAAGGGGAAGATGAAAGCTTGGAGGACTATGTAGATCGATTTCAATATAACCTTCAAAAATCAAAGCATAAGCATTTGCAAAAAGAGATCTTAAAAACACTCCTTAGAGGAATCAATGATGAATTTTTAGAACTGTCGAATCTAATAGGAAAAGGTGATGTTTTTCAGTTGTCATATGATGATGTTTGTGAATTGTGCATAAGGTATTCAAGAGGAATCTCCAAGGCTGGTAAGAGTTCTAGAGATGTTTGTTCCTTCTTTTCCAAATTTGCTACAAGAATAGGAGACATAAGAGCTGAAATCAATGCTTTATTTGAAAATTTTAAAGTTGATTTTATTAGCTCTCTGAGTTCAAAACTAGATGCTTTGCAGGTTCAGAAAAATGAAGAATTTGATAAGTGTTTTGCCCTCATGACCGAAAGGAGCATCCCAGAGATACTCACTCTTCCTTATCTAGGATGGAAGTGGCATATCAAAGAGATGGGAAAGCTGCAACAAGGCCTACATGTATGGTTCAAAACACTTTTTCTCCATTCTCGTACTTGCATAATCCATTATGGAATAGTAATGTGTTAGGGCAGCCATGTCAATTTCAATATAACCACCACCAATCTTATCTACAATCTTGGCATGGTTCACCTTATGAGTACATGAATACTCTCCCTCATCTTGTAGCACAAACACATCCTCCATATTCTCCACCAGCTCTTCCACAACATCCTGCTTGCATATCAAATTTATCCACTCAACCCAACCAACCACATCATCACAATGCTCCATTCCTTACACATTTTCCTGCTCAACTAATTCCACACCCTCACCACAATAAACTAGTACAACATGCTTACATTGTTGAACTGCCAAATTTACCCACCCTTCCCACCCATTCTATCTCACATGCGCCATTAGAGAAAACTTACAATGAGATTCAGAATGTTTCAAATTCAAGAATTGTAGAAGCTATGGAAGAAAATGAGGTTTCTTATAGTATGTATCAACAAGATATTTAAAAGCTCAAGAAATTCATGATCTAATCGCTATGAGAAACCAAGAATGTAACAGATACATTGAAGATTGGTTTCACTCCACCATTTGTTTGTAACATCACTCTATGCTTCAACAATTTTTGATACCATTTTTTCAAGGGAAGTTGGCTTCTCATACCCTAATATTCATTAACATGCATTTTTCAAATTTGGGTATGTGCATACATGAAGTGTTATTTTGAAAATGGATCCATTGGAAATACTCTTAAAAATAAACATATTTGATTCTCAAACAAGAGTATGATAGTGGAGAAAATAAAATAAATAAAGAAATAAAACAAACACATTTTTTTTATTTTTGTAAAACTAGTTGTTTCTTTTGCTGCAACACGCTATCAAAATCAACATTGATAATAAATGTTTCAATTCATTTGTGTATGTAGATGATATATAATCGAAATAACAATTCTACAAACACTTTTATTCATTTTTATCATCAATATGAAAAAATGCTTGAATATCATTTTTTTGGCTTGCAAGCTTGATGAGATTTTTGGAAAAACAATCGGGATAATCATGTTTTGAGGGACCAAAAGTGAATATTTTTAAACCCTATTTCTACCCTAGGTAGATCTTTATGTATACTTTCTAACCCAATTTTAACCACTCAATTTTGATTTGAAACGAAAAAGTTAGAAACAAAACATTGACAAGGTGTCTAGTGGGCAGCTCAGGAACAGAGTTGGGACAATCTGTTTTTGGAGGCCTAAATGAATGCATATTAAAAACATGTTTCTATGGTAGCTTCCCCTATGCATATAATTTACAATCCAATTGGAATCACTCATTTTTGATATAGTATGGGGAATTTATGATCAAAACACTGATTGTCTATCATAAATGAACACCCTTAAAACTATGTCTTTCCGGCTGTTCCTTACCGTATTTGACCTATCCATTATTCTTGTCTTCAAAATTTGTTTCTATTGGAGATAAATAAATAAATATAATTTCATTTCCAATTTGAATCATTCGAATCCGACATCAAACGAAAACTCTATGCTTAAAACATTAACTGTTGGTCTAAGCTGGGTAATCGAAAATGACTCTGTTATGCAGGTTGTTATAACTAAAATTGACATATCATATCATTACATTTATAACACCTATTACTACTGGAAATAAAAATTTGAATTAGATCTCATTTGGCTTTGGCATCACTCAATTTGGATGAAAAACAAAGAGGTTGTGATTAAAACACTGTTGGTTAGTATGGTCGACCATTGCTCTCCCGCAAGTGACAAATAAATTTTACTTTGATTTTTTCTCAATGGATTTGTTATATAGAGTAACTAATTGTTGTTTTTTTGCATAATTCTTGGATTAAGGGAGCCCGGTCACCTCTCTTTGTCCATGATTTAATGTTTTATTGCAGGTAGACACTCGGTTTTTGCAAATCTTGGGAAAATAAAGAAGGTCAATGTATAGACGAGTGATTTTTGAAAGAAATTTTATGAAACAAAGGAATTTCATCCAACTCCTTACCAATGGATTCATAATAGAAAAAATGAAGAATTTATTTCCATTTGAAGATTCATGTCATGTCTTTCCTGCCAAAACATTTTTCAAAGAGATCATTTTTTTTTACATAATATCATAGCTGTTGTAACTTAATTTACTTATTTACATATCGTTTTTTAAATAAAATGTTGTTTCTTTTCTGATCACTCTTATATTTTTTTGTTTTAGGTGTTGCTTCATTCAAACTGTAACCCATTCTCAGCATCAATGCAGTGAACAACTAATTCATTCTTTGCGTGCTTACATTTTATGCTTGTGCATTTTGTTTTTCCTTTATTGAAGGGACAACATTTGTGTGCACTTTTGTCGTTTCTGTTGTTCCTTTTTCAAAGGGACAACATTTTTGTTTTGTTGTTCCTTTTTCAAAAGAATAGCACCTTTTGTGTCAGTCGTTCCTTTTTCAGTTTCATTTTGTTGTTCCTTTTCCACGGTTCATCTTGCTGTTCCTTTTGAAATGGAACAACACTTCTGCACTTTTATGTTTTGTTGTTCCTTTTCGAATGGAACAACACTTTTGCATTTTCACATTTTGTTGTTCCTTTTCGAAATAGAACATCACTTCTGCACTTTCACGCTTTGCTGTTCCTTTTCGAATGGAACAACACTTCTACACTTTCACATTTTGTTGTTCCTTTTCAAAATGGAACAACACTTTTGCACTTTCACGTTTTGTTGTTCCTTTTCGAACTAGAACAACACTTCTGCACTTTCATGTTTTATTGTTCCTTTTCGAATGGAACAACACTTTTGCACTTTTACGTTTTGCTTCTCCTTTTCGAAATGGAACAACACTTCTGCACTTTCATGTTTTGTTGTTCCTTTTCGAAATGGAACAACACTTCTGCACTTTCACGTTTTGCTGTTCCTTTTCGAAAGGAACAACACTTGGACACTTTTCATTATTACTGTTCATTTTCCAAAGCAAAGGCACTTGCATTTTTGCTGTTCTTTTTCCAAAGGAACGACACTTGCATTTTTTTTGTTCCTTTTCCAAAGGAACGAAACTTTTCATTTCTGGTGTTCCTTTTCCAAAGGAACGACACTTTTCA